>APFE030232057.1:166818-239961 GCA_000404065.3 Pinus taeda | reverse complement strand
GTGGAAAGAATATAACACAACCCAACAATCTCCCACTTGTTGTTTTCTTTCCACAGGAGAGCCTAGTCATTTTTCCAGCCCTGAAACGCCCATTGTTTCTCTACACCAAGAGAACTTCTCAGAGCTCACAGATTTTGTCAATGCATCTGCAGTATTCTTCAAAGTGTCCACCTTTACCAGCAACACCTTTTTGTCTTCTATCATATCCCTCACAAAGTGATACTGAACATCAATGTGCTTTGTCTTTGAATGATAAGCAGGGTTCTTTGCCAAGAAAATTGCACTTTGGCTATCACAGTCTATCCTTATAGCTCCCTGTACTAACCCCATACTTGAACACAATCTCTGCAACCAAACTGCTTCCTTGCTTGCATGAGTGGCTGCCATGGATTCTGCCTCTGTAGTTGATAGTGCCACTACAGATTGTTTCTTACTCATCCAACTGACTGCACCTCCAAATAGGTTAAACACATACCCACTTGTAGATCTTCTCTGATCCAGATCTACAGCCCAGTCTGCATCAACAAAGCCACAGATATCCAACACTCTGTCCAATCCTGGTCTTCCTTGGTAGCACAAACCATAATCACTAGTGCCACGCAAATACCTGAAAACCCGCTTCACTGTTGTCCAGTGCTCCTTCCCTAGTTTGGACATAAACCTGCTCAATACTCCCACTGCATGTGCAATGTCTGGTCTAGTACAGACCATTGCATACATCAAGCTACCGACTGCACTTGCATATGGAACACGGGACATGTCCTCTTCCTCTTCTTGTGTCTTCGGACAACTGTTCAGCAGATAACCTCACACGTACAGGAATAGGAACCTTCACCAGTTTACTATCCTGCATATTAAACCTCTACAATATTGTCTCAACATACTTCCTTTGGTTTAACCAGAGCTTCCTCTTTTCCCGATCTCTTTTAATTTCCATGCCCCAAATATAGTTTGCAGCACCAAGATCTTTCATGTCGAATTTGGAGGACAATTGGGTCTTCAAATCCTGGATAATTTCTTTGTCATTTCCAACTAGCAACATATCATCCACATACAAGACCAGATAAATACACGGTCACCAATTAATTTAAAATACACACAATGATTTGCTTTTCTTTTGGCGAAGCCAAGTCCCCGTATAAATGTATCAAATTTCTGATACCACATCCTTGGTGACTATTTTAACCCATACAGAGACTTCTTTAACTTGCATACCAGTTCTTTCTTACCCGTCACTGCAAAGCCTTCAGGTTGTTTCATGTAGATTTCCTCTTCCAGATCCCCGTGAAGAAATTCTGTCTTCACATCCATCTATTCTGCCTCAAAATCAAAAGTAGCAGCAACAAATAAAAGTAATCTAATAGATTTACCTTGGCAACAAGAGAAAAAATATCACCTAAATTAATTCCTGACACTTGGGAATAACCTTTTGCTACCAACCAAGCTTTGTATTTCTCCACTTTTCCTTCTGCATTTGTCTTCTTTTGAACACCCATTTGCTGGCAATGGGTTTCCTTCTAGCTGGCAACTCCACCAGATGCCAGGTCATCAACCATGGCCTCTTTCCAGAGTTTTCCATCCTTTGAATCCACTGCTTCCTTCACAGTTCTAGGATTATCGTCAGTAATAGATAAAGAAAAATTTGAACTGAAAGTAGATGGACTATACCTTTCAGGCTACCTTCTTTCTCGAACCGATCTTCTCACAATCAGAGTTTGTGGCTCTTCATCTTCTGATTCCTCCTCTGCTGTAGAGTCTGATTCTTCCTCCTTTAGCTCAAACTCTATCTTCTCAGGTTCAAACTTCATGTTTAATAACATCTTTCACTTTCTTGAACACCACATCTCGGTGGTACACAACCTTCCGTGTGACTGGGTTCCAAAGCCTATAACCCTTTAAACCATCCTTATACCCAATAAAGATGCACTTTTTAGATTTACCATCCAAATTGGTTCGTTTCTCCTTTGGAACATGTACATATGCATCACATCCAAATACCCTCAGATGTGAAAGAAAGGGTTTCTTACCAGTTCATACCTCTTGTGGAGTCTTATCCTCCAACGTTGATGAAGGTGACCTATTGACCATGTAGTATTCACCGCCTCTACCCAGAATTCTTGTCCTAACCTGACACCACTGAGCATGCTTCTTGCCCTTTCCATTAATGTCTTATTCATTCTTTCTGCAACTCCATTTTGCTGAGGTGTATATGGAGTAGTCTTCTGCCATGCTATACCACACTTTTTCAGAATTCTTCAAATTCCTTACTACAAAACTCTCCACTGTTCTCTGTCCTTAGCACCTTTATCTTCTTCTCTGTTTGGTTTTCTACCAGAGCCTTAAATTCTTTAAACCTATCAAAGACTTCAGATTTTTTCTTAAGGAAATATATCCATGTATTCCTTGAGAAGTCATCTATAAATGATACATAGTACACAGACTTACCCAATGATGGAACCTTCACAGTTCCAAACACATCATTGTGCACAAGTTCTAATATCTGTTTTGCTCTCTTACTACCAGAGGGGAAACTCACCCGATTCTGCTTCCCATATACACAATTTTCACAGAAATCAAAATCCAGAGAGCTATTATTCATACCTTCTACCATACCTTTACCATGAAGTATCCAAAGGCCCTTTTCCCCAATATGTCCAAGCCTTTGATGCCACAACATGGTCTTCTCTCCAAAGACCACTAGGTTTTCTGCTCCACTTTTAGGAACCACAGAACTATTGCACCCATCAATAATAGTGCCACCTTGCAGCTTGCACAAAGTTCCAGTCTGAACTCCCCGCATCAATACCAGTGCTCCCCGAACCATCTTATAGGTATCCTTCTTGAACACTATTTTTACACCTGCATCATCCAGATTGCTTACATAAATCAGATTTTTGGCCAATGCAGGAATATGTAGAACACCTGGAAGTGTTCTAACCCTTCCACCTTGCAATTTCAACTTTACATTTTCACGACCAATGATTCTAGCCTTCCTGTCATCCCCCAAGAAGACATCACCACCATCATGTTTCTTATATTCGCAGAACCACTCTCTATGGGGAGTGAAGTGAAAGGATGCACCTAAGTCAGTCAACCATGTCTCATGATCTACATGTGTACTTGAAGAAGCCAAGTACACATCCCCACCTTCATCTGAGGTGATTTTTGCCTCTGTAGAATGAGCATCATCAGATCCCTTTCCTTTATCAAGAGCTGTAGACTTACAGTCCCTTTTGAAGTGCCCTTCTTTTCCACATTTCCAGCACACCGTCTTTATAGGTTTTCCTAGAGATTTAGATATCCCTCTAGATTTAGATCTCCCACTCGATGACTTATTTTTGTTTCTGTTTTGGGTTTGTCCTCGTACAGACAAGGCATCACCATTTTGGCTCTCCATATTTTTCTGTCTCATCTCCTTCATCAGCAAGAATGAGACTATTTCATCAAAATGCAAGGCAGCTTCATTGCTACCTATTGCAATAACCAGACTATCCCATGAATCTAGTAGAGAACACAACAAATTGAAGCACTTATCTTCATCTGAAATTTTAATATCAACAGATGCTAACCGACTTACCACAATATTTAATGCATTCAGATGCTTTGTCACCAAATCTCCATCTTTCATCCTCAGGTTATACAAATTTTTCTGCAGGAACAGTTTCTTCACCAGAGACTTCGATTGGTATAAGGTCCCTAACTTGTCCCACAAAGCCTTCACTGTAGCTTCCCCTGATACATTCAACAATACTGAATCTAAGACACATAATCGTATTGTGCTCTTTTCCTTCCGATTCAACTTCTTCCATTCTTCATCAGACACTCCCATTGGTTTAGTACCTGGATCTATCGCGATCCACCAGTCTTTATCCACCAACAAATCCTCCATCTTGAGTTTCCACAACTGAAAACTCTAACCATTAAATTTCTTGATCTCTATCTTTCCACTGATCGCCATCTTCTTTCACCACCAGAATCGATCTCGCATATCTCCCACTGAACATGGTCTAGCACAGGCCCGAGAAAAACCCCTTAGCAATAAAGGTGTCCCCTTGAAGCCAAAACTGCTCTGATTCCAAATGTAGGTTTTAACCTCGTACATAAATTACCTGCATACGAATTCTAAAACACAAAAAAATAAACAACGCGAGAGCATAACACATAAAACACATACACAAAGATTTTCCCACTAGATCCCAAACTCGGGACTACCAGCTTGATTTTTCATTATGTTCCTTTCAATGTTACAATACATATTTATACATGTCAAAGCATCCAATACCATGGACCGAAAACCGTCGCGTCCAAAAAACATACCCGGACCCCATAAAGTGGGGTTACAGGTGCCCTTAAAACCCCCTATTAACTACGTGGAAAGAATATAACACAATCCAACACAACAGCCACTTTCCAGCCAACCCTCAATTTATTTCTTAGTTGGATTCTAATGATACGACATCAAACATCTGTATGCAGATTCTGGCCTCGGCAACGGAACCATTTGTTGGCTTGTTGGGGCCTGACCCAGGTTCAGAGTTAATTACCCAAATAAATCCTTGTACTACTGGCCCTTTAGGCAACAGTCTGTGGAGCGCGGACTGAGGTCTCACCCGAAGCAGTATGTGGGGATGCTGGAACCAGGTTTCTGCACCCTTGAGATGTCTGAGGGGTTGGTTTAGTCCAACTTTGGATACATTCACGTAGGTTATTTCGTGCACTTCCTTGACTTGTGAGGCCTTCACGCTTGGTTATGTTCGCCTTTGCGCAACCCTAACCAGTGGTTGTGGGGCTTTCATGTTGCTAGAGCAACGATTTTCTCTATTTCTCCAAGTCACACCGTGGATCTTACTTATCTTCTTATAACAGTTAGCTATCTTCGCATAAACAAATACCTTCTATTAGATTTACTTATTCAGCACATTCATATAAGTTAGTGCAGTAAATAAACAATAAACTTGCAATTCATACCCAATATATTTCAATGCATAAAACAAGAAAAGATACACAGAAATATGGTAAGAATTCTCTTTATTAATGCTTCAATTGGTTATAGAGTCAACCTGCCCTGCGCACTCAAATGTAGGGGTCTGTGCACTCAACTGTAGACTACTAGGCCTCTGCGCACTTAGTTCCAGAGCCTTCTTCTACTCTACGACCCAAAGACATGACTCTACACTTCGACTCAATGCTTCATGGATTGATTTCCTCTTTTCGATTCTTTCGATCCCTATTTACACTTAGAGCCTTGCTCTATTATACAATCCCATGGTTCGCGGACCTTGGGTAGAACTCTCAAGTCGACACTACATTTACAAAAGTAAGGTGGACAACCCTATGACTCAATTACAACTTTGTGCTCTGCGCCCACAAATCACAGAGTCTTTACATCGGACTTAGTCAACACTTGGGATTTAAGCCCCAAAACTTGCCTTGAGGGGATCCCATTCCCAACACGTATATATATGTATTGTAACATTTAAAGGAATAAATGAAAAATGCTTGCTTTTGTGATCTATTGTGCTATTCAACAACCCCCCATTTGTTAATAGTAGTAGTCAATATTACATTAAAAAATGAGAACCCTTTAAAAAATCCTTCCAAAAATAAGTTTAGCATTTAGGCATTTTCCTGATTAAATTTTGGAATAAAACAAGATATCAATCGAACACCTTTTCAAAAGCTATTAAATTTCTTCCCTTCCTGCATATCACATGATCAAGTGTGAACGAAAGCCTTGCTAATCCACCAAATCTAGTGAAAAGTGATCAAAAGATGACTTCACACTTTAATACTTAGAAACTAGTACGATTATTATATAAACTAAGTCATAAAGGCATTTCTTAAGGCCCACTCGCATATCTCTACTTTTAGAAAGTGCACCTTAATGAGTTACCTTAAAATGTGTGAGACACAAAATTGCGATGATAATGTTTCCCTTACTGCATCACATTTCGGACATTTAAAAGAACACCGCAAACTTACCATCTATCGAGATTGCGAAATGTGATTAAGACCTAGACCCCCTCCCAAGGTACGTCATAGACGAGTATTTAGATTCGCTGCTTAATAAAAGTTGCTTTACACAAGAAAACCTGACAAATGAGCTATGTTTTGGAAACAATAGTAAGCGGCCCACATCTCGCATGCCATAAAAACAATAAGGAAATCATACAAACATAATGTGATAATGCGATCTGCGATAGTGCTTAGCAAATCAAAAAATCGATATTTCCGCAATTTAAAGGCTCACCACCCTAGAAGCTTTCTTCCCGACTTACGATGCAGACATTAATGAGAATTAAAGCTAAGAGATAACAAACAATTAGTGGGCATTTAGTAAAGGTTAATGGCATTTATGTGTGAAAATCCATCCAACGTGATATGATATCTTCTCGCTTACATTCAAATAAAACTCCTTTCTTATCACCTTTTCAGGTTCTCTGTATTATTCCATCTTACATTCATTCTTATCTCTGTATATCTGATAGCTACTGTTTTTCTCCATTTTCATTGAAAATCCACAAAAGGAGTCTTTGGGAGGAATGGAAAAGAAGGGCAAGTCATTTGCGTCTAAGAAATCAGAAATGTCTCCTTTATTCACAGATACTACATGCAGCAGAGAAGGAGGGACCTCTACGTGGGAAACCATGAATGATTTATTAAAGGAAGAGGAACCAAGACCTCTGGAAACAAAGGTCACATTTGATGGTTGTGTTTCCTTAGATTCCACCATTTTTGAGACAACATGCTCATTTTATATCGCATAGCTGTGTGCCCAAAGATAATCCCTTCACAGATATGGTCAAGTGGATTATTGATCAGGCCGATATCTCAGGCATAGAATTTAAGAATAGAAGCCAAGAGGTTATGGGATCTTTTTTGCCAGACAACCTATGGCTTATGTACTGCCTACCAGAGCCACAAGCCATCTACAACAAACATTTCCTTGAGAAGTTTTCCAAAGAGAACGAGGACCCAACAGATGTCAATCGAACCTGGTCAAATAATGAGGGCAGATAAAAGAGGACAAAGTGGGTATGTGCTCTACTGCATCTATTTTTCCTCCCCATAGTTTTGCAACAACTACGCTATGTAGGATGTTTGGCAAGCCCAATAGCACTAAATTTTCCCTAGAATGGTTGCCGTTAATAGATGCAGTCGTAAACACAACCATAATGAATTGGGCCCAAATTTTGTCTGATAGTTTATCAAAGGGAAGAATCTATTATAGGAGGAAAAGGAGTATCTCTTCAAGGATTTACCCTCCATTTTTTATGAGTGCCTATGTCATGGATGCAATTTGTTTTGGTTCAGAATTTCTTGTCATGGGATGGAAGTGGACTGTGAAAGATCCACTTCCCATTCATATACATCATAATGACATGTGGGAGTCTCAGTTTCACCCACACTTTTACAAAATTTGTCATGGAGTCATGTTGCCTATCCATAAACAGGTTTACAACCGAGATGTCCCTAGGTTCTCTAAGGAAGCCGAGGTAGATATCGTCCTAATGGCCAGATGGTTTGGGGAGGAAACATTCACATATATTAGGGTGTTTGGGATCCTTACCTCGCCGCATGTCCTCCCATACTATGTTCCAGACAAATTGACGGCTAGAGAGATAGCCTATCAAATAGCTAGTGAGGGTGGGTTGAGCAAAGGATTAAAGGAACCAAAAAAGGCCATTTGGCCTACATTTCCATTGCAGTGTGGATCATTTGCACTACACGATTTGGGGCATGTATTCAAAGAAGCAAATATCATGCAATCTCTAAAATTACCTAAATTCCCAGGAAGGCAGTATGACTTAAATGAAACTGCCAAGGACTTCACTACCATGGTGAAAGTGAAGGTATTCAGTCATGAGGAAGACACATTTGATGACATATTTCTACCGAAAGAAACATTCACACAAGTGAAGCACATGCCATCACTACTTTTTGACCCAGAAGAGCTTGAAGCCTTTCATGAATAAAAAGAAAGGAGATTGTTAAAGGTCCCATTGGACCAATTACTGATTGAACCAATAAGGGAGCCAACTCCTAGTGTAAGCCTAGAAGGAAGCTCCAGAGAAAATTCTAAATATGATTCCCAAGCAGAGTCCCAAGACAAGTCTACTAGGGAGTCGGAGAAATCATAGCAATAGTCACAAAATGGGGGAAGAAAAAGTAAGGAGTCAGAAAAGGATACAACTCAATCTACAGAAAAGACAGCTGAGGAAACCTTAGCTAAAAAACAGGCTGAAATTCATTCCACCTCCACCCAGTCAAAAAAACCCTTGGTGATTGATTTAGAGAAAGAATGGGAGCATTTTAATAAAAAACTCCATACAGATAAATAATCACTTGAGGCACAGACTCTGCAACACAAAACAACTCAAGAAATTACAGTAGAGAAAATTCTAAGTACTCAAGAGGTAGAGCACATTCCTGCCACTCCTACCTCTGAAATTGTTTTGAGGATTGAGGAGATTCCTCCTTTAGATGTGTTCTATAGCCCAACCCACAAAGTTGTTGTCAAGAGGCATAGAAACAAGAGGAAGTTGGATTCTACAACTGCTACTACTCCCAATAATGAACTGATGGATATTGTCTAGAAAGACTCACCCATTGACCCATCTGACAACCTTACTAGACTGTCTCAGTTTGCAGGAGCCTATGCTACAACGACTATTGACAAAGCAACATAGGTACAAATGTTTCTCAGAGAAAAGGAAAATAAAATTTTGCTGTTGGAACAATAGTTAGAGCAAGAAAAATCTAACCAAGCGTAAGTGAAAATAGCTAAGCTCCAACAAGAATTCGAGCAGATGCAAATAAAACATCAAGCTAATTTAGCATAAAAGGAAGCACAGGTACAAGCATTAATAGATAAGTATAAGGAAAATCCAAATATTGATCGGTTTATAATTGAAGCGCTCAACCTTAACTCTCAGCTAATGCACCAAAAGGAAATTCTATGCCAGAAGGTCTCACAGTTGAGTCCTTATTGCGAGACTAGTGACAAGTTAACAATTCAAGTCGTTGACATGAGACTCGAATATGATGAAGTTTTGAAAAGAGTTTCTGACTTCATCACCTAGCAGAATTCAGAGGATGGGAGGAAGACCAATTTTCCTATGCTGGAGGAGTCACATAAAGAAATTTTATTTGCAGACTAGGATTCTTGACTTAGACAAGTAGAAAAGGCAACAATGGTCATAACAGCAACAACAAACACTATTATTGAAAACATCAATGAAAATTTACACAGCGCGAAGCTAGTGGTAGAGTTTGTATCAGGTTTTCTTTCGAATGTCAAACAACTCAAACAACAGTGGAGGCAGGCAACAGGGGAAAAGAGGAAGTAGTTAGGCAAATGACCAGGTTAAACTGGGAAGCATACTGGCAATATTTAGTTAAACCTTACAGCCAGTGGATGACCTTGTGATGCCTAACCTCTTCCATGCAAAAAATGGTGCCAGCACTGATTGATGTCATGTTCACTGGGCAGTTGAAATCTACGATCAGCCGACCGAAATAGCTCAAACTCATGACGAACATCTACAATCTCAAATATCAAATGCAAAGTAGTTAGTCACCATGTTTTAGTTTCTATTTTTGCTTTGTTTTCAACAATTTGAGGAAGGTCGTTTAAACTTCCTCAACTATTTTTGTAATAATCTATTATTAGGATCTATAGTTTGGTATTTAAACCCCTCTCATGCATTTAGCGTGGGGTCTAGAAATTTTATCAAAAACAATCTTCAAAACATGCACTTCTGTCCCTCTGAGGAAGTTCTGGTTAAATGAATGGAACAAGATTTATTTTCATCTTATTTGGCATCTTCTACTGAATTTCACTTTTGTACTCTTCGATGGTGTTGGATTGATTAGAAGTAGGTCGATATTGCTTAAACACATGAGTATTATTACAAACGATACTTTTATCTTGTGATTTTGTTTTGTTTATGTATTAAGCAATAATTTTTCTTCAAATTGTTTATGTATGAAAGTTTAAAGTTTGGTTAGCATTATTGCACTTTTATATGGTGATGGACTAAATTTTATGCTGAATATATGAATAATTTCTTATGCAATATATATTTCACAATCGTTTCGGCTAACTATTTATCCGAAACAATTATTGTTAAAACGATTTCACTTCTTATTGTAGTTGAATGATCTTTATTACCAATTTATTTAGGACATTATTGTAGATCACATGTTTCAATTTTATTCCCGAGTATGGTCATAGCTAGATAGTGTTTAAATTAGGACATATGCATGTGATTATTAGCTTAGATTAGACTACTTTTAGCTTAAACATTCCTCTGAACTATCATATATCACCCCATCAGCACTATCATAATTTATATTGGGAAACTAGTCCCATTACCCCCAGTGAGAGCCACTACATCAAATGGAAAATGAGCTACCAACCAAGGTCTGGACTGAGTGGTTTTCCCCCAATGTTGTAAGTAATGATTTTCGAGGCTTCAATAGGATCCAGGGGAAAATCTCTGTGTATATCAATTTTATGTTTTATGCTCTTGCCATTTTTTATTTTCTATTTTTTAGAATTCGTATGAAAGCAATTTTTGTACTATGTTAAAACCTACATCTGGTATTAGAGTTGTTTTGGCTTCAAGGGGACGCCTTTGCTGCTGAGGGGTTTTGCTTGGCCCTGTAGTAGACCTTGTTTAGTGGGAGATCTACGGGATTGATTCTTGTGGTGAAAGAAGATGGTGAGCAGTGGAAAGATAAAGATCGAGAAATTTAATGGTCAGAGTTTTGAGTTGTTGAAACTCAAGATGGAGGATTTACTAGTGAATAAAGATCAGTGGTGTTGTCACTGTAAAACTTCCTTAAAAAATTTCGACAACTTACATGGTTTCTCAATTCTTGTATCAGTCATGGTCAAGTCATTTTTATGTTTTAGAGTCTAGGTCATAGGGTTAGAGTCTCATGTCCATCTTCAAATAAAGTTTGACAACCTCATTTAATGTCCTAGAAGCCTCACCATGTGTTTAGAATTCATATCTCACATAATTTTGGAGAAATTTTGAAACTAGCTATGAATCCATGTTTTCGTAGCGCAGATAGTGTAAAAATCCTATTTTGCACTACGAAATCAGTGTTTTCGTAGCGCGCTACGAAACCCCTGAAGCAGCCTGTTTTAGCAGAAAAACTGTTTTTACTAGTTAACTTCCATAAGCTTTCCTGAGCAACTGAGAACTCAATTTTTAAAACTAAAAGAGGATTTTCTTCCTAACATTCTAAAATATAAAAACCTCTTTCAGTTTCTTCAAATCCATCCTGAGGTGGGTTATGGTTAAAACCTGTGCTACGAAACTGCTGAAAGTCAAGCTTGGTCTTCTGGTTTTAGCAGTTTTTTTCAAGATAAGTGTCTGGTCACATGAAGGGTAGTTTGGAATTCTAAAGGAGGTTTCTCTTAACCAACTCTCTAGCTACAATAACCTATCTCACGTTCTTCATAAGTGTTTTCAGTTGGGAGATAATAAGCTTTCTTTGAAACCCACAATTCAGATAACAGATTTTGCCTGTTTGACACATGTTTTTCAAGGATATATTCTGGACAGCTGGAGAAGTATTTTAAAAAACCAAGACAGGTTTTTGTTCTAGAAAAAATGGAATACAAAAAATCCTTCATTTTCGAAAAATGTGTCATGGAGGAGGAGATAAAGGCTCTTTCCCACGTGCCATTTTCAGGGATCCTAAACCTAAAAACAAGGAAACATGTTCCCTAATTTCTAGGGTTTGTCTTCAGCAGTCAGATGACCACGTGGGAGGCTTCATCAAATTCGACTTCTTGAGGATGAAAGTTGTCAAACAATTCTTTAAATTCTTAGATAAGGTTTTTGTAATCATGATAAGGAGTTACACTCCTAGTTGTATTAGGTCTCTAGGACTGCTAGTTAGGTGTCATTTGCATTTAAGAGTTAGTTTTAAGTATCAATAGGTGTCATAGTAGGATGAATTCGAATTCCCCTCATGCTTGAGGAGGAATATAAGTTATGTAAAGAGCTCTATATGTAGGAGAAAGAGCAATGTAACCAGGGTTGGAAATTTTATGAAAAAAACTCTGATATTTGGCTTATGTAATACTCTGTTTTGGTAATACATGTTTGGCTTTACTTCTCAGGATTAATGAGGGATTTGATGTTCAGAATGTGTGATATTGTTCTTTTCTTAATTCTTGCAGTGGTATGAATGTGTAATCACTTAGAATTCAAGGTGCTCTAACTTCCTATATGCATTCATAGACTGTGTGGTCCTATCTGAGTTGGTATGTTCTGAATATTTTAAATGTTGAATGCCCTGACTTCTATGTAAGGTTGAAATCATTGTCATATTGAAATGATTTTGAATCCATAAGCCCAATGGATGGATTGTAATTATGTTTCCACCATTCATATTTTTTATTCGTTTCACAAGAGTTAGCCATCTTATTACAATTGAAAAAATCATTAACCCTTTCGAGAGAGCCCTCTCAGGTTGAGGAGGCTAAGCCTCAGCCTAAAGTAGGTCTGAAATAATTACTTAAGGTCTTCCTGGTCAGCAGCCTTCCAGGGTCTGATTTTGAGATAACAAGTGGATCGCAGTAGATTCAGGTACTAAACCAATGAAAATGTCAATTGAAGACTTAGTGCAGTTGGATCGAAAGGAAAAGAGCACAATACGATTATGTATCTCAGATTTAGTATTGTTGAATGTATCAAGGGAAGCTTCAGCGAAGGCTTTGTGGGACAAGTTAGCGACGTTTTACCAATCTAAGTCTTTGGTGAATAAAATTTTCCTACAGAAAAAACTGTATCACATGCGGATGAAGGAATGAGACTCGATGATAGAGCATATGAATGCCTTTAATATTGTGGTAAGCCAGTTGTTATCTGTTGATATAAAAATTTCTTATGAAGATAAGTGCATCAGTTTGTTGTGTTCTTTACCAGATTCATGGGATAGTCTGGTTGTTGCAATAGGTAGCAATGCAACTAGCTTGTAGTTTGATGAAATAGTCTCATCCTTACTATCGAAGGAGATGAGATAAAAAGATGCGAAGGGCCATAATGGTGATGCCTTGTATGTACAAGGATGGTACTAGAACATAAAAAAAAATCCTCGAGTGGGAGATCTAAATATATAGGGAGATATAAATCTCCAGGAAAACATGCTGGAAATGTGGAAAGGAAGGGAACTTCAAAAAGGACTGTAGATCTAAAGCTCCTGAGAAAGGAAAGGGATATGATGATGCTCCTTCTACATAGGTGAAAAACACCTCATATGAAGGTGGGGATGTGTACTTGGCTTCTTCTTCAAGTACATATGTAGATCATGAGGCATGGTTGATTGACTCAAGAGCATCCTTTCACTTCACTCCCCATAGGGAGTGGTTTTGCGAGTATGATAAATATGATGGTGGTGATGTCTTCTTCGGGGATGACAGGAAGGCTAGAATCGTCAGTCGCAGATAATTCAAGTTGAAGTTGCAAGGTGTAAGGATTAGAACACTTCCGGGTGTTCTACATATTTTTGCATTGGCCAAAAATCTGATTTTTGTAAGCAAGTTGGATGATTCAGGTGTAAAAATGGTGTTCGAGAAAGATACCTACAAGATGGTTTGGGGAGCACTAGTATTGATGTGGGGAGTTCAGATTGGAACTTTGTACAAGCTTTAGGGTAGCATTGTTATTGATGGGTGCAACGGTTTTGTGGTTCCTGAAAGTGAAGAAGAAAATCTAGTGGTCTCTGGAGAAAAGACCATGATATGGCATCAAAGGCTTGGACATATTGGAGAGAAGGGCCTTCAAATACTTCATGGTAATGGCATGGTAGAAGGTATGTTTAATTTCTCTCTGGATTTTGATTTCTGTGAAAATTTTGTATATGGGAAGCAAAATCGGTTGAGTTTCCCCTCTGGTGCTAAGAGGGTGAAACACATATTAGAGCTTGTGCATAGTGATGTGTTTGGACCTATGTTGATTCCATCACTGGGTAAGTCTGTGCACTCTGTATCATTTATAGATGACTTCTCAAGGAATACATGGATATGTTTCCTTAGGAATAAATCTAAACTCTTTGACAGGTTTAAAGAATTCAAGGCTCTGGTGGAAAACCAAACATAGAAGAAGATAAAGGTGTTGAGGACAAATAACATTGGACAATTTTGCAAGAAGGAACTTGAAGGGTTCTGTAAGAAGTGTGGTATAGCATGACAAAGACTACTCCTTACACACCTTATCAAAATGGAGTTGCAGAAAGAATGAACATGATGTTGATGGAAAAGGCAAGAAGTATGCTCAATGGTACCATGTTAGTACATGATTTTTTGGCAGAGGCGGTGGAGATTGCATGTTGTTGAGAGTTTAGGGAGGGCACATTTTATTTCAAAATTATCTTACTTGATTACTACTTGTGTGCATCTTATTATCTTAGTTCCTTATTACAGTGTGTGTTCCATACATCAAACAATAACCAAATCAATAAGACAACGACACAATATTTAGGCTTTCAAGCTAGGGCTAAAACCTCTCCTCTTGAGAGGAAAACCCTTAAATCTCTTCTTATATATGTTTAGTTGACGAATACCAAGACCCTTGACAAAATTACTTAACTAAATATTATCTCCTAGATGCTTGTCACTATCCCCTACAATGTTTGACCTTTAAACCATAGTCTTCAATCTTCACACTTGTCTTTATGTCACTGTA
Organism: Pinus taeda; assembly: GCA_000404065.3. Classification (NCBI taxonomy): domain Eukaryota; kingdom Viridiplantae; phylum Streptophyta; class Pinopsida; order Pinales; family Pinaceae; genus Pinus; species Pinus taeda. Next base: position 225,250 of record APFE030232057.1, on the reverse strand, counting down.
CATCTTCGGATTTCAGTCTCCTTATGCCTTCATTGTCTTGATATAGTCCTTGGCTACCACAGTTCTTTGCTCCACCATGATAGTCCTTTGGTTTTGTGCCACTGTCTTGTGACAGTCCTTTTCTTCTTCACTACGATGATCATGAGATAGAATTCCACCAAGAGCATTTAGATATATATGTAGGACTTCACTGAGAGCACTGATATATATATATATATATATATATATATATATATATATATATATATATATATATATATATATTTGAGGCAGACTTCACTAAGAGCTATATGTCACCTTCGTTCACTGTATTACATTCTCACTTCTTCGACGTATACTCAGAGATGATCTGAAGACTTGTTTCTTGTAATGCTAAGTCACTTCTTATATATAGAGACCAATGTTGATATGGTAGGCCGACATGAGAACCTTTGAGCTGAGTCGTCATTTCATAAAAGGAGATCATTGCCTTATTTTCGTTGAGTTGCAAGGGGAATAGTAGATCTTTGACATCATGAATTCTATAATACTTATGCTAAGATAATTAATACTAAAAACATCAAGAAGAAGTCTTTGACCTATGGTAAATACATCTTTCTCATGAAACCCATGATGCAAGGAATAATAATTCATTTGTTTCATCTCTTATATAATATTATAATTACAAGTCACAATGAAAATTGAACCTAGTTACATTTCCTTCAACACTCCCTCTTAACTAGGGAGCTATTCATTAAATCATACATTTCTATTCTCAATACTAAAGAGATCTCATAAGAAGAGTCGAACTAGTAATCCATCTATATAGCATTGTTATAACCAACATTGTCACATATCAAGGCCTTGACTAACAACTTTATCTCTCAATAGATAAGAGCACAATGTTGGTGAGACCAATGATTATAGACACCTTCTTCATTGTCTCTCAACGTACATACCACTTTGGTGATCACTGAGTATGACCTTATAGGACTATTCTTATCTTGGGTTCCCAGCCCTCAAAGAATATTGGTCCTCTTGCCTACTCTTGTTGTGGATGCCCTACACATCCTCAAAGAGCATATGATGCCAGATGATAACCAAATCCTACATTATTTATTCCAAAGTGAATACAAGAATGTTGTGTCGATCTATCCCTCTCAACTAGAGATGATATCATGTGTTTACATTTATCTTCATGGCCTTCACCTAGACATACGACTGGTAATCCTGGTCTAGTGCATGACACATGAAATAGAAAAATAGAATTGTCACTCCTTTTAATTAGGGGTGATCCAATCCAAGCTCCCTCTTGATCAGGGACCTGTTAGAGCTCCCTCTTAGATAGGAAATCTTCTATACATCAACAACTTCTTCTTCGTGGGTCCTTCAGCTGCTTGATCAACTTCTTTCCTTGATGTCATGAAAACCAGTAAAGCTTCTTCCTTGTAAGACAACAACCATCGATCACTTTCCTCCTTATTTTTTCATGTCATTCCTTTCTTCATGGAAAGTGGCCTTCTTCATATCTGGAACCTTCATTATATGACTACTTCTTGCTCATCATGATTCTTCTATCCACCACATGAATGATAGTTTTACTTGTATTTACAACTCTTGTTTAAGTAGCCCTTCATTACCCATATATTATTCAAGAAATCAAAACATCATATTAAATCAAATTTGACCTTACAAGATGACATCTTCTTGTAGGTATCAACATCCTTCATACATGTTAACTCATCTCCCTAGGTTATTCATCCTCAAGGGTCTCTATCTCTTCTAGACTTTCATTAGTGACTTCATATCTTTTCGGAAGATCTTACTTGTCAACTCTTGGTTTTTCTTGGATGTTGATTGATTATTCATGGTTTCATATCTTTTTAATCTCTTCATTTCATCACACATGTCCTTCCAACAAATTTCAATCAGAGTTCCTTGATGATAGTCATCCATCTCATACTTCATATGAGAACCTATTATGCTGATTTCATTTAGTGTGACTTATGCTTTCCTGCATTCTTACCAAGGAGGAGATCCTATTTCCTTGATCATGCTTCTTAGTGATCCATGTTACCTTTAGATCATCCAGGCTTATTTCAACAACTTTCATGATTGAAAGATATTCAACTCCATGAACTTATATTACATAATCATATCATCATCCATGAACTCCATAAGTTGGAGTTCCTATTGAAACACTTGCTTCATCCCTGAATCAATGAATCTTCTAGTGGAGATTCCATTAGAGAATATTGAGGATTTTAAAGATCCCTATCCAGCATATGTTTCCCTTTTTTTGCATGATGAGTCTTCTTCAAATGTTTGATTTCTGTAAATTTATTGCGTACAACTTACCTTCTTTAATAGAAACCCTAAGTTGTTGACAGAGGTATCTTACTTATCCTGGTGAATCTAGTCACCCTCATGATGATGTCATGAGATCTTGTTTTTAATACTTCCATGATGTCACACCATATCCTATAATATTTTGTAGTCACATTCTACGTAGGATCTAGGAGCCCAAAAAGAGACTTATAGAGAGAGGCTATCTTAAATAATTATACTCTCTATTACCATGGGCTTCATTAAGCTCCTTCCATCCTATCTAGTGACATGAATTTTCTTTTCCTCTTATCAATGTCCTTTTAAGAACCATACTTTTCTTATAATGTTCGTAATTCCTTTACTAGCTTCCATAATGTCTACCTTATGAATTCAAAGGATACCTTATTCAATGACTTCACTCATTATGAGGACTAATACTATCCTCTTAATTTTATGCAAGACCTTTTCACGAGGACTATGACTATCCTCCAGTATTTATATTTCCTTGAAAAACAAAGTCATTAAACCAAATATTGATTAAACATGAAAGATACTCACTAGGCATGTGAAGAGGAGATATTTACCTTGAACCTTCTTTTGCTTGAAATGCCCATCATGAATCACTAGTATCCTTTTATCAAGACTTTCTTGGAGACCTTCTAGCACCATATCATGGCATATGGGATCTTGACATCACCGAAACTGCTTCATGACCTTGACATTATCTTGACTCCAATTCATCTTCAAGGTACTTTTGATTCCTATATTTTAACACATTGTTGACATGCTAGAGATATTGCTATCCCACAAGTGGAATTTATCACACTTAGTATTCCAAGGAGTGCATTAACAAACACCTATATCAAGCATTATCCAAACTATGGTAGTGATATAGAGAGACTTATGTTCTGATCCGAGCAACATGCTAGTGAGATCATGTTCATAGGCAAGATCCGAGACTGTGACAAGTATGTTAGAAAATTATATATTACGGAGCAATGGAACACATGAAATAATGCAGAAATATAAACACAGAAAACGCATAAAACAAGAGAGACACAGATATACGTGGTTCACCCAATTTGGGCTACGTCCACCTTGAACAGCCAGTCCTTCCTTTATATTATCTAGCAAAACGAAGAGACACAACCTACAATAAATCCATTGTAATATCCTTTGTTTTCTCTCACAGTATCACCTCTCTGTTTCTCACTCAGAGAATACACATCTATTACACAACCTCAAATACAATGCCCCCATACAAAGAGAGGGGTTGCCTTCTAGGGCAAAAAAACATAAACTAAACATAAGTTCTACCGTCAGATCATCCGCCTAATGAACGACCCAGATTGACTAGAAATTACTATGCTTTTACAAGGAAATTTTACATCTATTTTTAGCTTCAGGGGTGCTATCCCCGAGCCCCCGCTGGGGGACCGCTGGCCCCCCAGCTGGGGGGGATCAACCCCCCCTTGCACCCCCCCACATGGAGGGGTGTACAAACTTCCTGGGGTATACATCTAGCTGAAATAAAGACCTCTGAACAATCATGCTCCACACGCAACAGCAACTGATAGTACACTGTCCTTGAACAATAATCTCAACTGGGTCTTTCTCATAATAGACATTCATGAGCTTCCGATGAGGGAATCTTCAGTTAACTGGAGTAGCACTAGTTGAGTGCATTAATGCATCAACTAACTGTTAAGTAATTATTAGTTTCTCAAACAGTTTGGAACTAATTTAACTAGACTTAACTCAGTAAATTGAGTTAACTAATTACAACTCAAATATAACTCAATCTTATCTCCTTAATTTAAGGGATAACTCTTGCATGACTTCAGAAAGACTTCTAACTTGAATATCTCCAACTAATTAATTTAAAATAAATAAATTAATTATTTCCAAGTAGCTGTTAAGACTAAATTCGATTTTAATTCACAATTTAATTCAAGGACAAATTAAATTGGAATATTCTTATTTCCATATTTCAACAATCATATCCCCTCATTTTTTTAAAGAAACCCATCCAATTGTGCCTTGTGAATATCTCTAGTATAGGAGGGTGCTGATGAATCCTCATTGTGTTGATGGGTTCCCCCTGTCATTTTTCTCTGATGGATAGAGATTTGTGTATGTCTGATACCAAATTTAAAAATTCTGTGTATACAATTCCCCTAGCCTGCAATCTTTTTCAATAAACTAGAAGGATTCTCTATATTATTTTCATTTGAATGTGGAAAATTATAGAGCCTACCTCCTTATCACTGCTCGATGAAGCCAACCTTTGTTTTTCCCTTTTAAAACTGCTCACTGCCAATCCTGTAGGTGTTGTTCTATATCCTATAGGATCTTGTAGGTTTTTAGGGAATCTTGTAGGTTTACTGGACAACCTTTTGTAGTAGAAGAATTTTGTCCATATCTCCCAAACAGTAGAATGGATTGACATGAAACTTTTTGAACATGTTGTCGTCATCATTATGCACCTCCCCATAAAAACAAATTGGTCAATGGATGCACAGATATCGAGAAAAACTAAACATGGCTGATTGTGATGGAGGCCTATTTCTTGGAAACTGTGCATGGAAATTTGTTGAAATTTCTTGGGCATGTTACTATCATCCATATGCATCTCCCCATGAAACAATGTTTTAAATTCATGCACGGATATCGATAAAATTCAAAAATGGCTGTAAATGATGGAGGCTGATTTCTCGAAAAATGTGCACTGGAAATTGCTAAAATTGCTTGAGCATGTTACCATCATCCATATGCATCTCCCCCTAAAACAACTTGTCAAATGTATCCATGGTTTTCAAGTTATGGCAAAACCAAATTTTTTCTCTATATATTTTTGTATCCTATAGTAAAACAGAGCATCCTATACTTTTTTTAGGACAACAAGAAAATTGAATGGTAGAAGCTTGAGAATGATGGGTGGATGGTGGAAATAGATGAGGGTGATGGATTGGCATGGCCTTGGTTTTGTTGGATAAATTGAGCAAACAAGGAGAAAGTCAAAATTTGACTTCTTTTGACTAGGCTTGACCAATTTTCCTTTTGGTACCAACTTGTTCTTGTTGCTTGCAGATGTTGGAGAGTACATGCATTGATTAAAGAGATGCATGGAGCAAGGATTTCTTTTATTTTTTATTTTTTCGTCTTTTTTTCTTCTAGGCCTAGTAGCCGCCTCAATGAGGTTTTCAATTAGAAGGTCTGTCTAGGCACCTCAAAGGAGGTTTTCACCTAGGATCTTTTTTTTTTCTCATTTTTTTTCTTTTTTCCCAACCCATTGACCGCCTCATGGAGGCTTTTAATCAATGAGCTAATCTCAGGCGCCTCTAAGGAGGCATTCACCTGAGATTTTTATTTTTTCTCTTTTTTTCATCATTTTTTTCTTCTACCCTACCCTACTTGAATAACAAAATAACTTTCAATTATAAGAATACTTCCAATGGAGCCATGTGCACATCAAGATGATAGAAAAAATAATGTGGACACTTGAAATGTATGCTTTGAAATGTACCTGGATTTGAGTGATCAAATGATTTGACTTTGAAAGGATCAAGCATAGTTGAATAAGAGAGTGATGCTACAACTTAGTGAATTTCTAGAACCAAACCTCAAAATAACTTTCATGCCCTTGGTTTGATTGCTTATCTAGATCATTCTTCATGTCTTCTTCTACAATGACCTTCAAATCTTCCTCTTTTTTCTAGTTTTTCTCTTGAATACATGGAGGATTTGATGGTAAGCATGAGGGATCTCTCTCGATATCTGATTTTGATGTTTTCTCTTCATCAAGTGCAAACCATGATTCTTTGATCTTCTCTTTCAAATCTTCTTCTTCTGGATGTAGTCCTTCAATGATATCAAGAGAATCTCTTTTTTGCAATACTCTTCCTGAGCTATGGTGAATACCATTGAGCTTAAGAGGAGATCTTTCGAAGTGTTGTACCTCAACATTGTAAGTGGGTTGAGCTACTTCAATGTGTAGGTTTGGAAATGGTGGTACAGGTAGTTGAGTGGGAGCAGATATTTGAGATTGATGTGGTTGGGGTTGTGGTGGAGGTGAATGGTAAGCATAACATGGAGTTTGGTATGGAGTATATTGAGGAAAGTATTGAGGATATTGTGGATGGCTTCCATAAGTTCCTTGCCAACCTTGTTTCCAAGATTGGTTTTAGGGTTGAGATGACCAATGTTTCCAAGGAAAGGGTGTGTTCCAATTACTTTGAGGTGGATGTGCATAAGCTTGAAATTCTGAATTAAGCTCTTGCATCATATGATGCTGAATAGGCTACCATGGTCCTCTTGGAGATATATAACATAGCTACATTGGTGATTTACTTTCTCCATTGTCCTCTTGGTAAAATTTGGCCAAGCTTGGTAATGATGGGCAATGTTTAACATCCTATGACTCTGCAACACATATATCAACATTTTCTTTTCCTTCATCTTGCATTCTTAACATTTCTACTTGTTTTGTTAGATTGCTAAGAATTTTTGTTTTAAAATCATCAAACAAATTTCCAAGTTTAGCTTGACTTACCGATCTTGATGTTGATTTAGCTACTCTTTCTTTTCCTCTTGATATGTGTTTGCATGTTTCACAAATTTCTTCAAATGATAATTGGTATACATCACCTCTACTCAAGAGATCAAGGAGATTAATCCATTTATCCCTAATTGTTCTAAGTAAGACAGGTTTTAGTGTGTTGGATCCTAAATGATGTAGTTTTCCCCTTAACATTATACATGAACCTCTCTGTTATATCCTCTAGACTCTCATATTCTCTTTGATTCATTCTAAAGAATTCTTCTTTGAGATCATGATATTTATATTTTTCTACAAATATCTTTTGCATATCATTCCATGATATTATTGAATTAGTCCCTAAACTCATGAACCATTTAAGAGCTCTATCCTTCAATGTTTCCAAAGAAAATCTCAGTTTTTGAGTTTTTAATAAGTAACCATAAGATCACCAAAAAATTTCAAATTCAAAGAGAAAGGTTTCTCGATCCTCTGACCTTAGACCATGAAATTTTGGAAGAAAATATGGAGGGATGTTCTTCATATGCACGCTGACATTAGGATCTTGAATGGGGAATCCAAGAAGGTATTCCTCATTGTCATCATCTCCATCCATTTATTCTACATTATTTTCCATCTCCTTCTTCTTCTACCTACAAAAGTGGATGGTGATATGGCTCTTACTACACCATGTGATCAAATGGGGGGTGGGTTGGTGTTGGAGAATTTTTTGTTTTTATGTTTGAATGAAAACACTAATGTAATGCACTTTTCCTATTTTTGAAATGAAATATGCCAAATGAAATTATTTTTTTGTTTTTTCAAAAAGAAAAAATAAATGAATCAACTAGGGAAGAAAACAATGCATACTTTGATACCTCCTCGGCAACAGTGCCAAAAATTGATGAGCCTTGGTATTGCAACAAGAATGCTACAACTCCTAAGGCTATTGAATTTAATTATCAACCCATGGTTCATACAAACTTAAGAGGTATAGACACTATATGTGCAACATACAATGTGTCCTTCCTATGCTGTCATGATGTAATGGAGTGCATGTACTAAAGTCAAATCCTAAACTAATTACAAAAAATGAAATGTCTAAAATGGAACCTTAAACTATTGAAAGAAAGAAATAAAGTACAAGGAAAGAGACTGAAAATCAAATGCTAAAACACACCATTTTCTAACTAACTTCTAAGAGGCTTTTCTTCAAAAGAATGCTAAGTTAACATGTATGCAATCCTACTATCCTAAGCATGAAGATTCAAACCATCAAACCTTTTGATGTTGTGCATGTAAATGAATATAATAAACCTAGTTTTCTTTTTGTGTTTTTTTTCATGTGAGGGTGTGATAGCTAATCTCTTTTGGTGATGTGGCAAGTGGCTTGGAGATGATGATGAATGGTCAGAAGTCTTGGGAGACAAGTAGGGACCCTTTGTTGGATTCCTAGAGGCTTTTTCTTCAATTCGGCCTCAAAACAGGGTTTCATACAGGATACTACATGATTTCCTACAGGATGTCCTGAAAACCTATAGGTTCCTATGAAAACCAACAGGACACAACCGAGAAAAAAATGATGGATGTTGAAGGTGATGAAAAGCTTAGGGTAGGTGGTTGGTGGATGGAATGAAGCAAGGGAGTGCCTAGGGGCACTTCAGAACTCAAAACCAAGGTTGGGAGATGGATGGATTTGCTCAAAAAACTTGGAGACATTTCCTTGTGAAATTATGAAATTGGTGAGGGTTTAGTGAAAGAAAGTGAGGACCATGAGTGGATGAAGTTGGGATGAGGTTGCTGACTATGAAATCTCTCTATACTCCTAAAACACTTGCACTACATAAAACATTGACATTTACCCAAAAGTAGTGCAAACAAGAAGAATTTCAATTATCTAAAGTAAACAAAATTTCATGAGCTAGCTATCTACTTCATGCATGAGAAAAGCTTTGTGGAATGATATAAAACATTGATGAGATCTAATGTAAGACTGAAGAGAGAAGAAATGGAAATGAAATCCTACCCTTGAAAACTAGAAAAATGTTGACCTAAGTGTGGAGCAAGAGGGTTAAAATGGTCTTGATGGCATGGAGGTCAAGTATAGGACTAATCCTAGCTTTAATGATGTTTTTTCTCAATTTGGGCTGAAAATAGACTTTCCTACACGATGCTACAATGATTTACTACATGATGTACATATTTACTATAATTTATCGAATGACAAAGAAAATCAAATCCAAATTGGATGGGACATATTTTTTTGTTAACTAGGATGTCTTAGGTCCCCATTCCAAGTGGAATCACTCAAAAATACCTCTATTAACCCATGCTAAAAATATAGAAAATCATTACTAGTCAAAAATCTAGAAATTTGAGAACTAGTGAGCTAGTAAATCTAAAAAATGCCTAACCAAATCAAGTGCAAATATAATGGGGTAATTTTTGTTATGAAATAGAATGTTTTTTGGATCTAATGCAAGTGGAACCAAATCGATTGAAGCTTGTTAGCATGCTATAAAAAATAGCAGAAATTTACTGTTCTTTGCTAAAAATGAGGTCCAACAATCTAGATTTGGGAATAAGAAGACTAATCCAAGCAGCTCAATGATTACTATGAACTTACAAAGCTTTTCCAAGGATTAAATAATGCTTGTGATCCTACAAAAGAACTTGCATCAACCATTTAACTCAATACTATAACAACAAATCATTAATAGTAGACACAGAAATAGAAAGAAATAAAAATTAGAGATGCATGTGAATAAACAGTGAAAAGAAGGAAAGAAAATGATACAAAAGGGCTCTGAGGCTCATGGGATGACCAAGCCCAAGGAAAATCAGAGACCTATGGAGGAGACCAAGATTAAGAAGTTGAATATGACACCAATATTCATTATTTTCATCATTACAATTACATCCCTACAAGAAAATACAATGGAGCTGCAAAAATGTGAGTTCTCTCCATAAGAACACTAATGAAAATCTCTCCCTAGAGGTAAATTTGACTTGGTACTTATAAAAAATGATTAGGAATCATTCCCCGTGAAATGAGGAAGCTTTCCCTACCAAAATACCTTGATTGGTGGATCTGGTCCCCAATACTAGTAATCTTCATTAAATGGCAAGGAACACATTCCTAGATCCTTGATTAGTGGATCTGGTCCCCAATACTAGTAATCTTCATTAAATGGAAAGGAACACATTCCTAGATTTTCTCAATCATTGGAGTTCCAAAATCCGTGCCATAATTCCATAATATCTTGCTGATTTATTATTTATTATTGATCCTCTTGTAGTAGGGAGCAAGTCCCTAAATTATCTCCTCCTCCAAATCTTTATAATCTACCCAATATTCTCATAATATTCCAAAAAAATAAATAATATAAGGCACAAATATCCAATTATTCATAAACCTTCCTAATAAATATATTAAAGTTAAAAATACATTATCTAATGCAAAAAGAGAGGTTTAATGTGCTAAAGGATGGTGATAGGCTTTAATTTATGTTTGATTTAGAGGCATGGGCCTTAATTTATGTCTAATTTAGATTCCCATCAGATATCCAGAAATGGAAAGTCATGGTTGAAACCATTATCAATCCAGGAAAATCACATGCTAATGACAATGAAATAACCAAAGATCCAAATCTCAACAAGGAAATCACACATGAAACTTGTAACCTGCAATGAACTCCAATTGTAGTTGTTGATCCAACCTTTTCTCCTTTGCTCACAATTCTTTTACTTGTCATTTTCTTTCTTCTCTCCAAGTCCAAGTGAATGCTAAGATGCTCCAAGAATGCTGTAAATGTGGAAGAGTGTAAGAGAGCTAGAATGAACAAGAGTTGAGTGAAAAACTGTCAAAAGTTGTGAATTGTTTCTCTAATGCCTTTTTATCATTGATGTATAGTCTCTTCCTTTACTTTTTATTCATTTTCCTTCATTTCCTCTCTAATTTTCCTTGCATGCATATTTGTGTCTTTTCATCTTAATTTTCTCCTATTTTCCTTTATTTCCTTAATTAAATGTCATTTATTGCCTCTTTGCATTTGCCAATGCCTTTTCCAATTTCCATAGCCATTACTAAACCACAAGTGATGCCCACTAAAATGTTTACCCACCATTCAACTTGGAATACGTGTACCATGAACTTGGCCTTATTTTATTTACATGGAAAATTAACCAGGAAATGTTAGTACATGTAAAATTATTTGAAGCACTAAAATTTACAAGAGCATACAAAAGCATTCAAAATATTCCTACTACTTATTTAAAAGTATCAGAACCATAATTGAGATGATCTACCAAAAAGAGCTCTATGTGTGAGTCAAAAAATAAGTTTACAAGGCTAAATAAATTTTAAGTGCGTAAAGAAATTGCATAAAATCCTAATATTTAATGAAAAACTAAAGTCTTTCATCCCTAAGGGACTACGATTGGGATCATATGGACCAATTAATGTAAGGGTACCTACAAGAGAAAAAAACCCGCAATCAGTGATAAACTTTAGAAACATATAAGAAAATTCATTAAGCTAGATGATCAAAGACTACAAATAAGCAAGGGAACCACTTCCAAATAAACACATAACACTCTTGAAGTGGTCGAAATATGATGTGTGGAATGAACTAATGATGATATCCTATGGCTATTGTAGAAGCTTGCATATATGGTTAGGAATTTTTTCATGATTATGTTAAGTAAAATTGACTCGGGGTTTGACTCAAGGTTGGCCTAGTTAAATAGTAGTGGTTTTGGGCACATGGTATAGTATACATATGGTATTATGGTCTGTGATATTGAATGTAATGGAGCCTGTAAAAGGCTGGGAATACTTCATTGTAATGTAGGTCTGGAGGTGAGTGGTGAAGGCTCACTTGGCTGGATTGGCCAGGGTTTTGGCCAATGCTAAAGAGATTTCATTGGGTTGGGTTTTTCCCTGGATTTGGGGTTTTCTTGGATAAATATTATGTGTATAATATTTACGTGTAATGTTGTTGGTTATTTTATTATTCCTCTCTGTAAATCTTAGTAAATCTCAGTAATAATTTATCTCTTTGTGGTAAATTTCTTAAAAACTAGTATCAGAGGTAAGTTGGAAGGACGTTTTTGTTGCCAAGGGTTTGCGTTGGTCTAGTAGATAGAGAGATAATTGAGTTTTTCTTGCAGATATGAATCCAAATCCATAGATTGTGAAGAAAATTTGTATGCTATTGGGTCATAAGAAATTCATTGGATGAGGAGGATATGTGCATGTGGATTATTTAATTGATGAACCATGTACCTGAAAAGAATGCCTAGATAACTGGTGGTTACAGCAGTTGGTGACCCATGTGATTCGGTAGATGGGTTCTTTTTATATGCACATTGATGTCATATGTACAAAAACAACAACAAGGGTAACCAAACAAAAAATTATTGTAATGGAGTGATAATTTTAATTTGCATGTAAATGGGCATATTGTTGTAAGACCTAGTAAGGCATGCATACCCCTAGGTAATTACCAGTAAAGTTTGGGTTAGAGCTATGTAATAGGTGAATGTCGCATTAACAAATCCAGGGTAAAAACTTTGAAGGGGGTAAGGGCTAGAGTGAGTGGGATTGTCTCACTTAGCAGGTTTTGGCTGGATTTAGTCAAGGAACCCGAAGTCAAGTTTAAGGGGGGAATTGATAGGTAAAATTGACTTGGGGTTTGAGTCAAGGTTGACTTGGTTAAATAGCAGTGGTTTTGGGCACATGGTATAGTGTACCCATGGTATTATGGTCTGTGATATTGCATGTAATGGAGCCTATAAAAGGTTAGGAATACTTTATTGTAATGTACGCCTGGAGGTGAGTGGTGAAGGCTCACTTGGCCAAATTGGCCAGGATTTTGGCTAATGCTAATGAGATCTCATTGGGTTGGTTTTTCCCCTGGATTTGGGATTTTCCTGGACAAATATTATGTGTGTAATATTTATATGTATTATTGTTGGTTATTTTATTATTCCTCTCTGTAAATCTCGTAAATCTCAGTAATAATTTATCTCTTTGTGGTAAATTTCTTAACAGATTAATGATTTCATTTAGGGAAATTTTAATCCACTTTTCAATGTATTATTTCATTAAAGGGAATATGATGTCTTAATTAACCTTTAAAAAAATATTTATCCCTTTAGTTCTTATTCATATAAATTTATTTTCTCCAATTGGTCCTCATTGTCATCAATGAACATGACTAGCCATTTATTCATTTTTTATTTAGGAAACTCGGCTACGTTGTTGAAGTTTGTACCCAATGAAAATTTAATAATATCTAATTCTTCCTTTAGTACACATTTAGGGATGATCACAAAGTACCTAATCATTCATGTGCCTCAAAAGTATTTGAAAATGTTTATGGATTTTAGGAAGACGTTACTCTTATGGTTATCAATAATTGAACAATCCATGATAGCATCCTATAACATTTTTATCCTTACAGACTAGCATACCTTAATATATTTAATGATTTTCCCTCTAAAGAGGCCTTACTGATTTCCATAGAAATATGTCAGAGTATTTATTTTATTGATGAATCTCAACAAATCATTATTAGCAAATTATTGATCATGTTCAAGGCCTTTCTCAAAATATTCATTGAATGAAAAAATTCTTTGAGATAAGTTTCTCAAATGTAGAGAAGCCTCCCATGCTTCCTCAATAATTTTGAGTTTCGTATTTATATTTAATGTGACATAAGATTTAATTCCTATAAGTAACTATGCTTCTTTTTTCACTTTTTAGTGTGTACTGTGGGTGCTTTTTGCAACTTCAAGTGCTTTGATATCTAGAGGGGTCATGAATAAGGGAGTGGTGCTAAGTTCCTCTTTAATTTCATTTATTCTTATTTTGAACCTCATATTCTTTTTTTTTTACTTTGTGACAAAGTGAGCAAGTGCATCCCTTGTAGTTTTCTGTAATTTCAGGAGACTTGTAGGTCGAACTCCTTAGATGTCCACCTCAAACTTATGTTAATATTTAATGTTCTTATTTTTCATGTGTACATTCTCAAGTTGTAGATTCTTGGTAGTCATGTCATAGTGGATATTTTTAATGGTTAAATATTGGTCCTCAAAGGTGACTGCATTTTTAGTGGCCATTTATTCATTTAATTTTTGAGTGGTACTAGAAAGGGGTAAATAATTGCATTGGTTCCCTATTAGGATTCATTTTTTCTTTTGTGGGTTAGTCCATGGAATGAATTGCAAGAAATAATGGCCATTACTAGGTGTGATATAAAAAAAAAAATTCAATGTCTTAAAGAAATGAGCTAAGCGAAAGGAAATCTCATTTGAAATGACTTTAGCCCAGTCAAATATGACATATTTTTTAAAAGAAAAATAATATACGTACAAAAATAACATAGGAGCATTAGTTATGCTTTCATTTCCCATAATGTAGGACAAAATGAGGCAAAATATATATAAGGATCAATGACTATAGTGATATCGATAAAGGATAGGTGGGAAAGAACATGCACAAAATGTAGCATGAAGTCTTGAACAATATTCCTTCTGCCACACATGAAGTCGAAAAACACATTCCCTTCAAAAAAATTAAACTTCTTAGTAGGGTTTGAGATCTTCAATATCTTCTTGAAAACCTTAGGAGTTAATGGATTTGGTTCTTCTTTATGCCAAGCTTGATGGTTCTAGTCTTTATATCAAATTGACAAGCACACTAGTTAACAATTTCTCTAAAGTTGAAGACTTCGGCAATAGATGTGTTTTTTGCTAACCTTGTATTAACGCTGGTATGGCTATGCATTGAAGTTTCTTTGCCAATCTGTTGAAGTTTTTGGCTATGCGTTGAAGCATTTTGGCCATACATTGGTATAAAAGTGTGGTGTTCACTGGTTTATGAAGGGAAAACGTTGAAGTTAATGCCATACGTTGAACTTTATTTTACCATTGTATTAACATTGTTTTAATATTGTATTAACGTTGATGTATTAAGGTTGTTTGGTATGGTATTCACACTGTTGTATTAAGGCTATTTGGTATGGTATTCATGTTGTTGTATTAAGGCTGTTTGGTATGGTATTTACGCTATTGTTAAATGTTGTATGTTAACGTTGCCTTCGTCGCATGAATTGCATCTTCCTCCATCGAATGAACCTCTACTGCATTGGTAAAACTTTGTAATGGTGTGGCTGTGGGTTACAAGTCTTCCTACAGTGGTGTATTGGTAAAGTGCTGCACTGATGCTACACTCCGAGAGCTAACTGATCTGGTAAAAGAGGTCGCACCGGCAGCAAGGATAAGAGATGCAAAACTATCATTTGCATCGAGTTATGTAAGTTTTTGCACTGAGACACATTGTAAGAGATTTTTGACCAAAAAAAAAAAGGTACCTCTGTTGGAGTGTTGTTGGATGTGCTATAAAGTTTTATGTATTTACGTTGTTAAGAGAAAAGCGTCGTCCAGTTGAATGCAGTATATAATTTTGTGTATCTATAGTCTTACATATTAATAGTTGAATTTTCTTTCAAGTCATATTTCTTTGAATTGTAATTAAAAAAAAAAAAAATTACCACCAGAAGTACAATTTTATTGTATATTGGCAGAAGTATTTTTCTATCAGCAAAAGTATTTTTCTACAGTATGCATTCAATCATATCTATTGTGCGAATAGTTCTCACTAGCAAGGAGAAATATCTTGAGTGGTCTCGGATGATAAAACAAACCCTCATTTTCAATGAGTTGTGGAAAGGAGTGTGTGTCGAAGACGGAGACAATGAACCAGAATAGCCTACCTCAGACAAAGAGCTCGTCATTTCGGAAAAAAAAGAACAACAAAGCTTATGCATTAATCGTAGCATTTGTAAATGAAGAGGTGAGTTGCCATATTTCATCATTCTCAACTTCCTTTGAAGCCTTACAAAAGCTTAAAGAACTCTATGACTCACATTCTGATCCGGATTTAAATAGGAACGCAACAAAATACAAAGATAACCATATACACAAATATGCAACGGAAATAATACTTCATTTCATTAATGGAAAATACTGAAACATCCTTACAATCAGAAATGGAAATAAACTAGCTAGGGCGATGGTAGCTTATCTCTGAGAAGAGATGTGATGGCTACATGCCTCTGAACTGTGTTACAATGAGGCTCGAAGGCCTATTTATTGTTGAGAAACAATGAAAAACCCTTAACATTCCAAAACGTAACCCTAGGAGATGAAACGCCAAACTGTGGGCCCCGTTTGGGGGTAAGTTGGTACATCAACTTCTCGGGGTCGTAACTTTAGCATATGATCTCCGTTTGACGCGTACAATAGATCATTAGAAAGATCTATTCGAGCACTATCATTGTTGGAATGGGCAACACTGGTCTCGTGTTGCCCCTGGATTCCCCAAAAAACGTTGTTTAGGGCCTCAAAATGACTCCGGAAGTTCAGGACCCGAAAAACTGCTAAAAATAGTAAGTTGTGCTACAATTAAGGAAACTGAAAATGCTGAGAAAGACAATGGTGGGGGTCCAGGTGGACTTGGCAGGTGGCCACCAATATCCACCTGGATCACAGGATGAAGTGGCGACGGCTTGGTTTCGACTACCTGGATGGCATTAAATTGAGCTACAACTCCATGATTGCCCTCTTTTTAACAATTTTTCCATCCTATGCGAGCTGATGATAGAGGGGGCTCCCGCCTGGAGTCCACGGAGGGTATGTTTGTGGTTGTTCTGCTTAAAACTCATATACAACTCCTGGCAATCCATTGTGATTGGCCCAAGAGTGCGGAGCCAGTCAGTGCCGAGGACAATGTCACAACCCCCCATGTGTATGGCAAACATTTGGGTTTTCAAATGATAATCCCCCATTTGAAGTTTGACATTTTCACAACGGCCTTCACATTTCATTGTGCCTCTATCTGCAATTTGAACTTGGAAGTTAGAAACTGCTCGTACAAAGCAGTGCACTGTTTCTGCGACTTTTTGATGGATGAAATTATGTGTACTTCCACTATCAATCAAGACTACTACTGGGCGATGTTTAATAAACCCTTTGATTTTGAGCGTTTGAGGGGAAGAAATCCCTGCCAAGGCATGCAACGAAATAACGGGTTCGTCAGAGACATTGTCCTGTTGGTTGTCGTCCTCTAGCGGCTCATGTTCCTCAAGTGGAGGATCTTCCTCTGTTGAGTTGTAGTCAGTGGCATCTATTTGAAAGAATTTGGGCTCCTTACATTTATGACCTGGGAGTATTTTTCATCACAGTAGTAACATAGTCCTTGCTTCCTTCTTTCGGCCATTTCCGCAGGGGACACCTTTTGGACCTTAAGTGTTTGAGTCGTGTTCTGAGCTTGTGGGGGACGACCTTTAGGGGAAATTTGGGCGACAGTATTGGGCTGCTAATGCACGTTCCCCCTTACGAGCTACCTAGCAAGCCTCCGTCCACGTGGGAGGGTGGTAAAGTAGAACTTGAGCTTTGATGGCTTCTTTAAGACCGCTGATAAAAAAATCCGTGTAGAACTCATCTATGAGACCCTTAGTGCGGAAATCTAAGCCTTCAAAAGCGGTAATATATTCATCCACTGTACCAGTTTGTCGGAGCTTAGTGAGACGACCCAAATAAGAGTCTTCTTGTTCAAAGCGATCTCGCAGAGCTTTGGTAAATTGGGTCCAAGTCCTAAAAGATCCATTGCAACGCTGATGCCATTCCCACCATTGCCACCATTCATTGTCGAAGTACATGCCCCCCAACATAAGCTTAGTCCCATCATCTAGGATATGATTCAGTTTGAAATACTGCTCCATTTGTGATAGCCATGCGGACGTGTGAGAACCGTCAAATTTATGCATATCCAACTTGGGAGGTCGTTGACTGGGTGGTGGATGGGTGTGCCAGACGTGAGGAGAGTGTCTAGATTCACTGTAATTGCATTCATTGCCATTATACCCCTCCTCTTGGGCTTGCTCCTTGCCCTTTGACATAAAACCCTCTATCTGGAGACTTAGTCCGCGAAGCTGATTTTGCATTCCCTCCAGATCTAGTCCATGAAGCTGAGTTTGGATTTCCTTCACATTTTCTTCAAGTTTGTCCATCCTTTCATTGGCCGCCACTTGAGCTCTAGTTGCTACCATACATTGACCTGATGAAAAATTGGGACCACCAAAAAAAAATTCACAATTAATTGAATGGTACCACCATGCTCAGCTCGTCGTCCTGATGTTAATGGGCTGGATTTCCTTCACATATTTTTTTTTTTTTGAAACTCCTAACGGAGTTTTACTCCTTCTTGATCAATACTGCAGTCGCCAAATCCTCAAAATGTCAATGCGGCCAAAATTCCTGTGACAATTATACCCTGGTATAGGAACCCTTCACAACGACTCTGGTCTGGTGGATCTGAGAGATGTGAATGGCGGATCGGGTATCGCTAGACGACTAAACTGACTGCTTCTACAGATCTGATGACTCTAATAGATCGGAATGGCTGATTGGGACCGATGTCTGCTGCTGCTGCACTCCTTTGCTCAAGCGGATCTGGAAGAGATGATGATTGAAAAAAGGAAACTAGGGCCTTTAGGAGTGTCAGGTGCTATAGATCGCAATATACATAAGGGTCTGGCAGTAGTACTCGGCCCAATGTTTCAGGGCTCTAACTAAGGAGGGTCGACCGTACCCTTAACCGTACCACCCGACTACCCTATCGTACGGGCGAGTAATCTCTCCGAGTGCTGTTCTCGGTGTACTATAGTCGCAAGACGGTCGCTGGTTTATCTATGGTGAGGTTTTCAGGGAGCCTATGGGGCTTCCGATATACCCAGAGGGTACGTGGAAGACAGTCCGTGTGCGATTCTGTCTAATGCGCTACTACTCGAAGGGGTACCCACAGGGGTTACAAGGGAGTCCAACAGACGTGACCACCTCTTGTACTTCCTACATGCATGCCTCCCCAAATCCGCAGATTTATGCGCTCAACGACAGATCCCGTGGTTTAAAGACGCCGGAACACGTCTCGAGCCAAAAAAAAAATGCTACTAAATGGAGATCCCACCGGCCCTGGAAAATGCTCTGATACCACTTGTTATGCTCTTAACCTACAAATGATACCCAAATACAAAATATGCGAAGAAAAGAGACCCAGAATACAGAATATGCGAAGAAATGATACCCAGAACACAGAATAGCAATGAATTTATTATTCAGAGAGTAATGTTCACTTGCCTCTTCGAGGGGGCAACCTCCAATAGAGCAGAGCTCGATTACAAAATAAGACACGATGCTCCTCGCAGGGAGTCTCTATCCTTTATATATGACTCATACATGCAATACCACGGGTCAATACCGTGGGTTTTATTAATACCATCTATCTAATACTACCGCCCATTTACCCTTTGTTTAATACTACCGCCCATTTGTAACTAACTGTGGTCCCTTCATTAATTGCGGGTTAACCACTTACAAATATTAATATGGGCTTTATTGACTCTTGACTATGACGTGATCCCATGACATGAATAATGGGGTTAGGGTGGGACCCTAACATTCTCCCATGGTTATATTGATACTATGGCACTTCCTTGAAAAATTAATAGTTCCTCCATCTGCAACCATCACTTGACACACTAGTGTTGGATATAGAAAGCAATTCAAATCCTTTGTTATCTTACAATGAATAAAATAATGGGTACTACGTGAATCAATTAACATTATTCATTTTTCTTCTTGATATATCCTTCTACTTTGAGAGTTTGAGAAGTGGTAATTCCCGTCAATGCATTACAATATATGGTCATATTCATTTCTTCTTTTTTAACCCTAGGGCCGGTTCTTGGTGTATATCTTATTTTAATGTTTTTTGTTCATTTTCTTCCTCCTCTTCATAATCTATGTAAAATTATTTCTTCTCAGCACAGTTAGGACCTTTAGTGTATTTTCTATCACAACTATAACAAATCCCTTTTGATCCCTTTTGCTCTTTTTTCCTCTAGCTGTTGTGGTGTCAACCTTGTAGGTTGTGGGAGGTTAGGAGCAGCGACACTTCATTCTTTATAGTTGTGAGTGGTAGAGCTCCTTGTTGCCATAATTTTTATTTCAAATTTTCTTGCCACCCTAAATGTATTTTGCAATCACTTAGTTCCCAAGTGTGAACCTCATGTTGGATGTTATCTCCCATTATGCTAATTTATTTAAGAACTTCTCCTTGGGATTTTTTTGGAGAACTTCTGGTAAGGTCTACCATGTGGACTTAACCACTAACAACTTTTTATACATTGGCAATAAGTATTTAATAATCTAGAGCTCTTTCCAGAATATTTTGAAGCAATCTCATTTATTAATTTAATAAAATAAAATTTAATTACATAATCAAATAATTCAATCTTGGCTTCCATAGCCATTAAGTCCATAATAATTCAAAAGTCTAAAAGTAGTCATGCCTTTAAAGCAACACAATAGGGGTATTACATAGACTTGGTCCTGTGATTGTTGCAGGCTTAAAGCTTATTTTAAGGCAGATCTTTAAGCAATCTCGAAGACACCTTTTTAGAGCATAATTGAAGGTTTTGGTGAAGACCTTAAAGCAGTCTTGAGCAGAGTTTGAAGTCCTTCTATAGCAACTTTTGAGCATCCTTATTGACCATTTGTTGAAGGTGATTTGAAGGATTTGGCACAAAATACAATCTAGAGCAAACATTGAAGTTTTTCTAACAGACCTTGGAGCTTGTGTAAAGCAGATAGTTGACCTTGAAGCGGACTTGGAGCATCTTTTGGACAAAATTGTAGAAGACCATGAAAAACATTTTGGAACAAATCCTGAAGACTTCATGAAGCAATCATTTGAAGCGTGTTCTTTTTTAGCTAATCTGTGAAGAGATTTTAGAGTAG
Organism: Pinus taeda; assembly: GCA_000404065.3. Lineage (NCBI taxonomy): Eukaryota > Viridiplantae > Streptophyta > Pinopsida > Pinales > Pinaceae > Pinus > Pinus taeda. The sequence goes on along the minus strand of APFE030232057.1, from coordinate 204,540 downwards.
CCATTAAAGAAAAATTGGACCATTCATTGAAGCCATCTTGATGCAATTCTAAGAAGACATTGTGAAGCAATACCTTGATCCATCAGTAATTGAGTTGTAAAATTTTGGAAGGGTTGGAGCCTAGGAGGATTAGAGTCCTCATATAGACTAGGTTGGAGCTTGGATTTGCGAAATAGAGGATTGGAGTCCTCATACAAGGTTGGAGCTTGGATTTATGAAATAAAGGATTGGAGTCCTTATACAAGGTTGGAGCCTTGTGAGAGACCAGGATGGAGCTTGGATTTATATTTGAGGATTGGAGTCGTCATTTAGGGTTGGAGCCTCGAAGAAGTTAGAATTTTGTTGTACTGGTCGGAGCTTGAATTGTTGTAGAGGATTGGAGTCCTCACTATTTTTTATTAATAAAATTATTTTCTGATTCTACATCTTATGTTCCGGTGTAATTTGTGATAAACTTTACTTGACATCATATATCAATTGAAAGAAATATTGATTCACCTCCCCTCCCTTCTTAGTATTTCCAATAGTTGCATGCATCTTATAGACCATTTTCTATGTTTTATTCCAATTTTTGAAATAAAACAAAAACCAATATTGAATTTTCATTAAAATCCTTAACTGGAATGCTTTGAAGATCAAATTCATAGACTTTGTGAGTGATTTCCTCAATTTTCCCTCTTAATCTACCCTTATTTTCCTCAATCATCCTAAAAAATGCACCATGTGGTCACTGTGTTTGCAATTTAGAGAGGAAATGGGGTTCTGGCCCTTAAAAACTACCCAATATGTACACATACACATTCTTAAGCGCACACATGTGTTCTTATGATTACATACATGTTCTTGCCCCTTGCCTTCATGGCACTAGTGTTGTGTTTTAGCTAGTGGTTCTGATGATTCCAAAGACATTCACTTAGGAATGTGTGCACATTCTTGCGGGAGTTTGTTCATATTGATTCCATTGGCACTTTTAAGGATGATAAATTTGTATGTGCACCCTAATATAAATTCATTTTAATTATATAACTAAAAATAAAAGAAAAATATTTCCAGCCTTAAAAGAATATCTAAATGGGCAACGAAAACTTTTATCAATTAAAATGAAAACACCAACCATTAATGACATACAAAAATCATGGATAATTAAATCACTAAAAGCCACAAAAATGGACGTGTCTTTGTATCATTACCTCTATTGCCGACTTCCATTTGTAACATTATAACTCTTATTTCAATGTTAAAATATACAATATTCTTTCACAATATTGGTTTAAATCTTGCTTTCCAAAAATTTAAATGTCATTGTCAAATCTAGTTTGCACAATTAGATTTTGAGGGCTTGGTTTGTAACGTAGTCAAGTTTAAAAATTATGGTAGTTGGAAGGAGAAAAGAAAATCCTTCCATTTTAAGAGTTAGTGTAGTACCTCCGTAATTTTGACGACTTAGACGCCCCTACTTCATGGTTTCTTAGACCACATACTAGTCCCACAAATCATGAATATGTTAGTAGAAAAAAAAAAGAAAAAGAAAATAATTTCTTTTGATCTCATTAACACTAGATAATTTATGTAGAAATAATAGTTGATTTTTAAAATTAATTAATTTTAATTGGTGTCAGAATTTAGAGTGGCATATAAATAAAATGTTATTATGTAAACATATGACATAAATTTTTTTTTTTAATTAGTTCTCATAATTTTTCTCTTTTAAGATAGAGAGGTTATGAGTTTTACTTTCTTAATTTGAAAAAGAAATCAACTTAGATCCATCTTAACTTCAAGGGCCGAGAGGGATCGAATCTCTTTTCACTCTAAAAGAAGTTTGCATCTCAAAAGATTTGATCCGAGCTAAGGTAGATTTAGGCCGGTTTAATTCCCCCTTATAAATAGACTATATTCCATATGAATACCATGGGTTCTCATAAACTTGGAGCTCAAAAGCCACCAATAACTTGACCATGTCAAGTTTACCTCAAGTACTCAACAAAAATTAAACTAATAATTGCCCCTAAAGGTGCAAAGGTACACCGAAGGAATAAAAAATTTGGGAAGATCATTCTTAAACCCATCTTGAGGGATAACCAATTGGATATACAAGAGTAGTTACCTTTTTTGTCATTTGTGTATAGTTGAGGACTCAGGTCTCTTTTGTTATTTTGATTGGACAAAAATCAATACTCTGTTTTTGGGTTCTAGTATTTGGGTCTATTATGATCCGATTCTAGATAGTTTAGCAGTCAACATGAAATTCCATAGATAGAAGTTTCATATTATATTGTTTCCCTTATTTTTATGTTCCAAAAATGGGCACTTAGTGGGAAGAAACACATTAAACAAAACTTATGTAATTACAAACGTTAATTAATGAGAAATTCAAAATTTTCCCTGAAAGAATAAAAAAGAATAAAAAAAAAAATTGTGCCTGTTGTCCATGGTTACAATTAATATCTGCAAAATCCATAAAATAGATGGGGATTGGTTTTAAAATTGGAATTGAATCTATTGTCGTTGTTACTAATTTTGATAATGATCCTTGTAATTTCCAGGCCCAAAAAAATAGTGGAATTAACAAAAGTCTAGTTAAGATTATCACGTATAAGCATTATATCAACCCAATTCTATTTGAGTTCTATCACTATAAACTTTACAAAGGTAACCGGTGTTTAAGATTATGACGTATAAGCATTATATCAACCCAATTCTATTTGAGTTCTATCACTATAAACTTTACAAAGGTAACGGGTGTTTAAAATGTTTCGTAAAAGTCTAGTTAAGATTATGACGTATACGCATCATATCAACCCAATTCTATGTAGTTATGTTAGTATTTGTCCATTAAAATATATCTTAATAGAATTGTAAAAAAAAACCATCTTCCACATATATGTATGAATTCTTAACCAAGAGATCAAACAAGTGTCTTGTGTATAGAGGCAAAATATGAATCCATAATCAAGAGATCAAACAAGTGTCTTGTGTATAGAGGCAAAAGATCAAACCAGGTCTTACATATCCACCGAAATATATTGTTGGTTAGTGACATTACAATTATATATAGAAGCATTCATTTGGAGATTTGTAGTGGTCAATGTTGCGGAGGTATTTTCACATCTAATACTTGTGAAGAAGAAAATGGTGGTGTTGTTGTTTTTTTGTGATTGTGTTGAGAGGCGCTCTACAGTCTAATATAAGGTAAATCTCACATAAAAACGTAAACATAAATGTAAATGTAAACAACTCATTATGGGGTAGATCTCACATAAAAACCTAAACACAAATGTAAATGTAAACAAACTATTATGGGGTAGATCTCACATAAAAACCTAAACATGTAAATGTAAATGTAAATGTAATGTTTAACATTTAACATTTTTAATCTAAGTCAGCTCTATTTAAAAACCAGCCTAAATCCATCTTAACTCTAAATCTATCAAGCCCGGAGAGGGATCAAATATCTCAAGTAAAACTTGAAGAAAAGTTTACTCCTAGAGAGATTTGATCCCTCTAAGTGTTTGATAGATCCAGAATTAAGATAAATCTAGACTGGTACATAGAGAAAAAATAAAATAATGTTATTATTCTTTTGTAATGTATAAATCTTTTTTTGTGTGAAGATATTTTGATGTGGATAACACTACCTGGGGATTTGCCCCCATAGAACAAGGTAGAGGCCAACCAATATAAGTAGTACACCCATCATACTGTTACAATATGCCAACCAAACACGAAATTATTTTCTTAATTCGTAAACACAGTACTTTTCTGATCGCTAAGATATATGTAAGACTGAGAAAAAAAATATTGAAATAAAAATTTCAGCACTGCAGAAGCCTCTACAACCCAGATATGCATATAATCAATAAGATTGCATATTCATTGAAAATTTTAAACCTAACCACCGACCTTCCCAGATGCAGTGTGTCTCCCATAAACAAACATGATAAGATTACTTAGAGCACAGTAGACACTGGGCTGAATATTGCGACGAATACAGGCCCTCCGTTTCTGCATACACCACAATTGCAATGCAAGTCCAAGTCCATTGCAGTTGATTCCCTGTGAAATTAAATCCTTAATAAATCAACAACAAGGTCTTGCAGTCTCATTCTCAGATTACGTTATTGGGGGATGTTAAAAGGTGGGAAAGAGGATCAAAATCTAGACTTACTGCAAAGACTATAGTGAAGATCCCGCTCCTATCTAGTAACCATAATGCTGGCTTGATTCATCTGTCCAGAATCGTTATTAGAACAGTTTGAATGGAGCCTAGAATGGCAGTAAACGATGATTGGGATAATGGGGCCGGACACTTCTTCACTGTCTCAGACTGCACATTAAAGGGGTTTTCTATTGTTATAATTTCTGCTTCTTTAGTGAATGCCAGAGTATTGTTTCCAGTTTAGTTTTGTTTCCTCATTAGCAAGAACTGTCTAATCTTTGGAAACAATCATGCACATAATAGAGTGTTTAATTTCTAAAATCTGTAAGCCCATGGGAAGGCAGGCTATTTAATCTCCGAAACTTGTAAGCCCGTGGGAAGGTAGAGGACGTTTAATTTCTGAAATCTGTAAATTTATGGGAAAATTTATAGTGAGTAATAGGAGAACAAATGAGTTAGAAACACGAATACCAACCAAAAATCCCATGCCATGACGAAAATATTGGTGGGAACCAAATTGGTCATTGTCGAAGCGAATGCAGGGACATATCCTTCAATCCCATGAGCAAGAACGCTTGAAATGCAGAGACATTGTAACAAAATCTTTAGGAGAATCTTATACCTATTCGGTTTATATAGCAATAAATAGTAACTGGGATGCAAAATGTGGACTTCAAATACTCAACTTACCTCCCAAGAGACAGCAGAAAGAATTGTCCAAACAGAGGTAAACTCAATTCTTTTGGTCGCTTCCTCCTGTATTCCTCAGATGAAACCATGGATTTGAAATGTTAAGAAATTAAAACAATACTCAGCATTGCAAACTTACAAAGAAAATGCCCACATACATACTTTTCAAGAAAGAGGGCAAATGGTGTAAGCACCAGTACCCCAATGCGTTGGAATAAACAATGAAGGACTGACTGACGGTTCAACCCATTTGATAACTCCTTCCCTACACGAACACTGTTCACTGCATAGCAAATCCGCATCCCCAGCAAGGAGGCATAGATGCCCACTTCCAGACTGCAGAAAGGGCATTTGTCACCGTACATTTTGGATTGAATCTTCTTCAATTCAAATCATAAGCAAAGCTGCTTCTTTTTAGAAGGAGGGTTAGAATCTAACTCCGCGCAAGTCTAGATCCCAAAAGGAAGGATTTTAAGGGTAGCTGCAGCACAACAATACTGATAACTTTGGGCTCCTAAAACAGTTTAACTCCTGCCAAACATTGTCAAGATATCATGCATGAGCATACCTTTTACATTGAAAATAATTTTGAGAAAATTCCAAAACCGATAAAGCTATTATCATGGGTCAGAAGCGGCAAACCGATGTTCTGCAGACCATTCATAGGCTAAATGTGGGCGGGCAAAGGATCAGCCATGTATAGACTAAATGTGCGCGGACAAAGTATCAGCTCCAGCATGGAGTCGAACCTGAACTGGAACCTGAGTGGGACCTGGATAACACGAGTCACGGGATAAAAATTGATTGGACTGGGAACGAAAATCTAAAAATGTGATTGGCCGAATCTGTCCAGCCAAAGCCTACCGAAGAACATCTCCATGTTTTTATAAGAAAACTAGCGTTCTTTAACCAGTAGTCTATAACGTGATTTTTTGAAAGTCTTTCCGGCGAATTTTTCCGGTCAAAATCCGGCAGCAATTCATTGGAATCCCAAGTTTGATAGCTAGTTTCTGCACAATCCATGGCTCCCAGGGGTTTTCCAAGTCGCTGAATCCAAATATTCAGTTAAAAAACCATTTTAAATGCTAAAAATCAAGATTTAACCTCATTTCTTTGGCCGGATTCCGTCACCGGAATCTCCAAAAAGTCGCATTATAGACAACTCCGTTCTTTAAGTGCGATTTTTTGGAAAGTTTTTTTGTTTTATTTCCCATCTATTTTGTTTGCAATATTATAAAACTGAAATCACAAGTTTGAGATAAAACTGAAATCACAAGTTTGATAGGTGATCTTCACAACCTAATGATATAAGGTTTTTGAGGGCTTTTAATGACATACGCAGTCAAAAAACTAGTTTAAACAACACAAATCAAGATTTTGCCATCAATTTTTTGGCCGGAATATGCAGGGAACACCAAAAGTGGCACTGAAAGATTACTCCTAAAAAAGTAATAATAACATTGATTTTTTTATTTTTTTATTATTCTAATTTGAAGTTTTTTTTATTTATTTTTATTCTAAAATAAAGTTTTTTGTTTTATTTTTATTTTATTTTGACCGAATCAAAGTATTGACAGGACATTACATCATCTCTACAATTATCATGTACAGTGAAATCAACATCTTGATCTCAATGTATATGCATTGATTTTACCTTGTATTTTTAATTATTTATTGATCATTGCACACTAAAATTAGTGTATTAGAAATTGAATAAAAGTTGACATTAAAAACATAGTTTAATTTAGAGACGAAATGACTTTTTTTAGAATATTTTTTCTAGTTAATGTTAACTAAAAGGTAACATATATCTACCTAGAGTCAAGAGGAATCAAAGTTTTTGAAATATAAATATTTGTTTAAGTTTTACACTCATAAATTTATATCTTGAAATATTTAATCCCAAGCACTAAAATTCATAATTAAATATAAATCCATGCTAATTTATTAAAAATTTAATAAATAATAAAAAAAATAATAATAAATTTCTTTAATATTTTTTAATGAATTTTTTTTGAAAAAATTTAAAATATTAAATTTTAATTTATTAAAAGAATAATAAATAATAAAATGTGTTTATAAAGAGTTGAAATACAAGTTCTTCCGTAAATATTTATATTTTATCGAACAAACTAAAATTTGTATAATTTCGATGAAAACATTAGAACTTAATAAACTAAACTTAACATAATGAGGAGAAAGAAACAAAGAAAGAGCGAGCGAGCTGAGCCACTCATTTGCAATAAACTTACTGTGTCTAATACAGGGATCGAGATGTCCCGAGTCTAATAAGAACCTCGAGTTATACATCTTCAAGCATCATATCCTGCAGGTGTAGATCGTAATCAGACCTGGGGTTGGGTATGTGGTAGTGTCCATATTCAATATACTTTTCAATTCATATTTGTAACCTTGACGTGTATATTGGACCTAGGTTTAGATGAGTATATGCTAATGTCCATCATATTCAATATGGCCAAATTTATATTTAATTTAGCAAGTTGTCAACCTCGAGGTGTATATCGGACCCATCCGTAATGGGCCTTTACTAGAGTCTTTAATCAATATGTTCAACACACCATGTAGACTAATCCAACTCTGCAATGTTGAGGTTTATATGAGCCCTGCACTTTGATGGGTATGTGCCAGTGTCTACACTCAATACACCCAATGCATGGTCTAGATTCAATCTTGGTCTGCAATCACGGGGTGTGTATCAGATCAGGTCTATGTAGGTATGTTCTAGTATCCATATTCTATGCACCCAGTAGACCATCTAGATTCACTCTAGCACTGCAACCTTAGGTGCATATCAGACCCACTTTTAGATGGGTATACTATGTAGTAGTGTTCATATTCGATAGACCCAATACACTATCAGACCAGGGTTTACAATGGCATGTGCTTCTATCCATCTCCAATACACCATCTATATTCTAGTGTTTCACGGGGATGCATCTCCCAAGGGGGGGAGGGGGTGAGCCCCACGTTTCCCACGCGTCTAGGATAGGGGGATGCTAGGGGAAATGTTTCCCCACATTCTGCTTATGGGGAAATTTGGCGAGACGCAGTGGGAAATGTTTCCCTAATGTGGAGGGTAAAAAGCGGTGCTTGCGGGCATCTCCCCTCAAAAAGGGTTGGGTGTGTCTTTCTGAATTTTCTTGAAAACAATAATTTATGAGTGGAGAAGCCTAGTATTGGACCCTAGGCCCTTATTAATGCTATGCAATTAATCGTAATGTTTAAGAATTTAAAATAAAAGGATGAAATTGAAAGTTACTTACATTTTTAACATTACCATTAAATGACTCAGGATGTTTGAGAGTGGTCATGGCCTAATTGGATTTCATATGGAGAAAGTAGAATTTTAGATCCTACTCAAAATTCAACAGACTTAACAATTTTTAGAATTTGCGGATTGCAAAAGTTTTGTTTGGATTCTATCATCTATGAGGGTATTGTTGATTTTTTGTAGCTTTGGCCATTTTTCATAAACTTATTTAGCCCTGAAAATATGAAAGAAAAGATAAACATAAATGTACAATTCAAGGTGACTTCAAAAGAGGAAAATTGAATTTTTGAAATTCAAATTATTCTTGCCTCCAAGATCAAGTTGAACAGCCCCAAAGGTTCAAGTTGGCCTGACCCTTTGACACACCTATTTCGGCTCATTAATTTCTTATATAAAGGAAACCCATTTTCCTCATTTGGACACCAATTCAAATCACTCAATTTTCATATACATATTCTTTTGTTCATGCAAAGGAAAGAGAGGGATAACAGGCCGAGTTCTCTGAGGCAGACTGAAATCTCTAAGGCACAGCTGACCAAATTTATGAGGCTATCTTAGCGGGCCAAATTTATCTCTGTTTGACTTGGGGTTGTCTGTGGTTACTAGTTAGTTTGACCTTGTTTTGACTCGAAAGATAAGATTGTATCTCTTGTTGAATTGAATAATTTCTCGAAGAAAAGGTTGCTGGGTTTTTCCCTAGTTAGGGTTTTCCCAGGGTAAAATTTTTTGTCTCGTGTTTGGTTGTCTCTCTATGATCTTACTGTCATTATTGTTTGTATTGTTGAGATCTTTTGCATAATTGCTTAATGAAGAACATGACACAAGAAGAATTAAATTAAGAAATCATTAAAAGTAATTATCAGATTAGAAGGTCTTGAAAAATCAGCAAGTATGGGACTAGCATTTAATCAAGAGGACCAAGCTCTTTTTGCACCTCAATGTTGGTGACATTGATTCTTGAACTCCTTTGTCATGACCCTAGTAAAATTGTACTTATTACTCAAACAAAATCTTGACTTTACATGTTAAGTTTTTTTTCTATTCTATTTTAATGCTTAGAGTGTAATATTGATGATGAAGATCCTAATATACACAATGATTTTGATGATATGTAGGTATTTGCTGTAGCATGAATTTTTATGGACAATAGAGGCCATCTAGAGCCTCTTTGTTGATGTATTTTTTATGCAAATATGGATTGCACTTGGTGCTATTTTTTTATATGCATCTTTGCTATATGAGAAACTTTGCATATTTGTGTATAATGTTTGGATCCATATGGACGCACATAAATATTCACATTTTTTTTTTCAAAATCTGAATATTTATGTACTTTTTATTGACTAGTTTTTTGGTTTGTTTTTTTTTCTAGTTCCCAGTTTTGGGGTTGAACATTTTGATCATTGATCCGATTATAATAACATTGGTCCATTGTCTATTGTTCATTTTGTTAGTTTTTCTCATAGCAAATCTGATTTATTTCACTTCAATAATTTATTTAAACCCCAAAAAATATTTATCTCAAATAGTTTTTAATTTGCCGAAAATAGAAAACTATTTGAATATGTCAATCACACCACAATAGCAAATTTTCACTCAACACAGTCTTCCTTAATTAAACTTCTTTGGAATTTTTTGGGTTAGACCCACATAGAATACATAGAAGAATATAGTTGTTGGGCACCTAGAAACTCGATATCACTAGGGAAGTCGGCCTCAAGGAATTTGACCCTTTGATACCAATCCTCCTAAAAAAACTCGGCCTTCAAGAAATTAGACCTGTCTCACTAGCAAATTGGCTCCCTTCTTTCTCTCCTCGTACAACCCGTGTGCACTTGAGAAATCAACCTCTCTGGATATTTTGACCTCTTACACAATTTGACCCTCCTCTTTAGCAACCCAACCTCCATCATTCTTGAACTCAACCTCCAATTTCTCCTGACCTGTTGCACTTCTCACTTCTCTTCAGTCTAGTTGAGCCTCTTGCTCTAGAAAAAATCACTTTTTCCACATGTGTGTATTGTCACCTCTCCCTTAGGTTTATTTTATAATTTAATTAAGCCAAAATCCTTAATTCTAATCTCCTAAATGATTAACAGCTAGGATTAAATCCTAAGCCTCACTTGAGATCAACAGTTGTGATTATATCTAAATCACTTAAATAATTTTATCATTTACCCTTAGAACTTTGGCCTAATAGCCCACAATATATAATTAGACTAATTATTGTACTTTTCTTAAGTTAACCTTAGGGAAGAAATCATAATATCACTTACCCCACCAAGTAAGTACCCAAAGAGGCAATCAAATATCTTTGGCATACTAAGACACCAACCCTATGTAGAAGACCTTCCGAAACTACAAAATTTCAAGACTCACCCTCCTAGCGAAGAAGGGATTCTCCACCACCCTCATCAAGTCTCTGTAAAACACAAACTTCCCTTTACTAGAGGCTTGGTGAGAATATCTGTTATTTGCTCCTTTATGGAGATGTATTGCAATCTCACAACACCTCTCTAGACCTTGTCTTCTGATGAAGTGGTATCAGATGTATATATGATTGGACCTATCATGAAACACTGGATTCTCAAAGAGCTTAATGCAACTCTGATTGTCATAGTGAATCATAGTTGGACCCATCTCAAGACCAAATAATTTTGTGAGCATCTTGCGAGGCCATAGCGTCACAACTCACGAGACTCACTGCCATGTACTCTACCTCTGCAAAGCTAAGTGCCATTGAGTGTTACTTCCTGCTATATCGTGAGATCATACCTAATACCAAGCTCAAACAACATTCAAAAGTAGATTTCCCGTGCATTACACTCCCTTCCCAATCGAAATCTGTGTAGCCCTACAATTGCACTCCACCAACTCTGACATATCTTTGTCTAGACTCTATTGTACCACGAAGATGCCTAAGCACATGCTTTGCTGCCAACCCAATGAACCCTCCTTGAATCCACCATAAACTAGCTTAGTGTGTTCACTGCAAAGAAAATTTCTGGCCTAATGTCAACCAAATACATCAAGGACCCGATCAACCATCTGTACAAAGTGGGATCCAACAACTCACCCTTGGAAGCACTTAGCTTCCTCAAGGTGGTGGTCATAGGTGTAGATATCAACTTGCAATCCTCCATCCTGAATCTCCTCAGAATCTCAACTGCATACTTTCCCTCCCTACGAAAATCTCTCCTATCTGCTTTGTTAATTTTAGGTAAGTTCTATGCTAGAGCAATTTATCTAAATTTTCACAATTAGCAATCACATCAACATTAAGATAAACTGCAAATAGAACATAAATATAAATCGCAGAGGACAAGCCAAGACAAGAGGACACAAGATGTGGCGCCAGCCAGGACAAACCCCACAATGTGTGGGGAAACCCTTGATCAATTGTTCTTTTATGTTCTTCAAAGTTCAGCAAAGAAAGAGAGAGAGATAGTACATTTACAACAGAAGTCAACACTTTGACTTATTTAGATCTAACATAGATCATTTTGTATAATGATGAGAACAGTTGAAGACATTTTGCTTCAACTGATTCTCCAAGGTGACTCCTTCACCTATCATCACGCTGCATTTCATCCATTTGTTGCACCTTACCAAGTAGCACCATCATGCTGCATCATGCATCATCATGCTGCTCATGATTTCATACATCACGCTGCTGCCCATGCTCCACGCATCATTGTGCTGCCCATGCGCATTATATCATACACCATGCTGCTCATAATGCTGCCCATCATGTTATGTTTCTGTTGCTTCATTATGGAGTTCATATACATATCAACCTTAGCTGCTTGTTATGGCTTGCAGCCTAGCAAAGTAGCTAGGCTATAGTTCCACGCAATACTCCACGCAGTCTCATTGTTTTTCGTATTAGCTCTGTGAATCAGGGATATGACTGTCCTGTATTCTATACACAGCATATATATATGACTGCATTCCATCATGAAGAAAATGATTACGTTCCAATGTGTTCCTTACCTTGTTGCCTTGCTTGCGTTCAATACTTATGTGCGGCCTTGACTTCCATACACAATGTATACCCTTGACGTTATTGTGGCTACCCTGCGTGATATATTATATTGTCATGAGTGCATGTTATATATATTTATTTCCGTTCCATATAATATCTCTGTGTCCCATAATATGATTGCGTCCTGACTGTCTGCCGTTCCATATATATGACGCTCTAGCGTGAAGCGTGTGTGTATATATATATATTATATATATATATGCGTCCCTAATATAATTGCATCCAAACACTGTCTGCCTCTAGCATGAAGTGGTGTGTGTGTGTGTGTGTGTGTATATATATTATATATATTATATATAGATAATATATATATATATGCATCCATAATATAACTGCGTCTTGACTGTCCATATTTATGTGACTGCGTTCCACGTTCCATATTCCATATGCGTATAATAGGACCACGTGGTATATTTGCTAATGCGTATATATATAGAATTGCTGTGTATGACAACGTTTTATTGTAACGTATTCCATGTATATGTATGACCTGCGATGCTGTGTATGAGAGCGTTTCATTGACCTTGCTGCAGCTTCATTCACCTTCAATCACCTCAGGACTGTGACTGCGGCTACCATGCATTGATTGTGGCTACACCATTATGTGCGGTCACCATTTATGTTACAGCGTGTAAGTGCCCCATGATCTGTGTTGGTAGGTTTTCATGACTGCGTAGATAAGGCATCATATTTTGGGGCAATATGAGTTTCTTTTGGTGTCTCACTCCTCCAAAAACCAAAGACGTGGAGAGGAGGAGATCACTCAAGAATTGTGTCCAAATGACATCCAATCTTCTTATATTTATACTAAAATATGTAGGAGATGAATAGACATGTCTATTGGGCTTCTGAGCCTACTCAAATGATGGTCAGATTGATAATAATTACTTTATCGAGATAAATTCATATTTCCATAAATACTTATCAGAATCAAATGATCTTTGGATCATTCCTACACGTCTTGACGAGAGGGATCCAATAAATACCCACATGGAGTTTGGCCCTAGTTGCCAATTTAACATGCTTCCACAACTCCAATCCCAAGAAGTGGTTCATGAGCCCAATATCCTTCATCTCGAACTAAAAAGCAAGTTCCTCCTTGCACATCGCAATGAGCCTTTTCGATCCCATCAAGAAAAGATCATCAATATAGAGGACGAAGTTCAGTGGCTCACCCTCAACAAGTACATAGTACAAGTTTGAGTCCACCTCACTTTTGGTGAAGTTCAATCCAGGTAGGTACCCATCAATCCCGGAGTACCATGCATGAGGTGCCTGCTTAAGTATGGACTCTGTATAAGGCCTTATTCAATTTGCATACATGAGACTCCCTCCCACGCACCTCAAATCCACAAGGTTGCTCAATAAACACCTCTTCCTCAATCAACCCATTGAGGAAAGCAGTCTTCACATCCATTTGATGTATGCTCCACCTCATCTCTATGTCAATAGACATGACTACCATAATAGATGCATGTGTGGCAATAGGTGAAAATGTCTCCTCGTAGTCCACCCCGTCCTTTTGGGAGAACCCTCCCACCACAAACCTCGCTTTAGACTTCTTGACACTGCCATCAACTACATGCTTGATCTTATAGAACCATTGAGAAGCGACCATCAGCTCCCCTTTAGGCCTCGTTACTATGTCCCAAACATCGTTCCTCATGATGTAACTATACTCTTCTACCATGGCATCCCTCCAAACTTACTGATTTGTTGCCCACTCAAAAGTAGAAGGCTCAGACTCACTAATGTTGCTCATCAAGGCCAAATAACTGCAAAATCTGGTTAGCGGTCTACTCTTCCTAAAGGTCCTGCTAGGAGCCTCCACATGCTCATTTGGATCCCTAAAGGTCTGTTCGGCCTATCCCGACCTTCTCCTTGTAGAGCTCGAAGGAACATCTCACTCCTCCTCTTGATCTGAAGGTTGTGCTCCTGTTGGTGGTGTTGTTGGTCCCTACTCAACCTTCGAAGCCTCTCGCTCCTGGTCCTCTACCGTTGTTGGATATGTCCCATGCAAACTCCTAAAGGTAACAACCTCCTTAAATCTAACATCCCTCTTGACCACTATCTTCATTTGTCGTGGAATGTAGACCCCATAGGCCTTTGAAGTCTCACTATATCCAAAAAAAAGCCCCTCTCTAATGAGAGGTCCAGTTTAGTCCTCTTCTTTGATGGAATGTGGACATACACTGGACTACTGAAGATGCAAAAATGACACATCTCTTGTTTTACTCATGTAAAAGCCTCCTCGGGAGTCATGTCTTCCATTCCTTATGGGGACTCCTATTATGCAAAAATACAGTCGTATTACATGCCTTTGCCCATAAGAACATAAGCAGATCTTGATCATGGATCACGACCTTGGCTGCACTGACTATACTCCTGTTCTTCCTCTTTGCCACTCCATTTTGCTGTGGATTGTATTGCACTATCAGTTCTTTTGATTCTTACTTGTAAAAATCCTTAAACTTGTTGGAGGTATACTTGCCCCATTGTTTGGTCTCATGGTCTTCATCTTCCTCTAGATCTAGTTCCCCACAAGAGCTTTGAACTCTTGAAACCAACCGAAGACCTCATCCTTGGTCTTTAGGAAGTAAATCCATGTCCTAGAATAGTCATCTATGGATGTTGTAAAATAACTGCTCCCTTGAGATAAACTCCACTAACATAGGACCATAGACGTCGGAATGCACCAAATCCAACACACCTTTGGACTTGGTCTCACTACTAAGAAATGTTGCCTTGGCCTACTTGCCAAGTGCACACCCCTTACACAAATCATTATGCTCTATACTGAATTGACAAAATCCACCCTTGCCACCTCTTTGCTAGCAACTGAAAGTTCATCATGAACTTGTTGAATCCTTGTGAAGTATGAGGCCACAATCTTAGATCTATTCATCTTGATGCTATTAATCTTGTTCCTTAGAACCATCTTTCTATTCTAGTTGTCACTCTATGTTAATTTTTCTTAGGGCTATTTTGTTCTTTGCTTTGATAATTGCATTTTATTATTTCCATATTTAAATTCACCCTATAACATCATATCATTATTCAGATTTGCATCATTATTCAGATTTACATCATTATTCAACAACATATGCAACTATGTAGAAAGAACAATATCATCATCAATGCAGTGGAACATAAAGAAACGATAGAAAAAAAAACATTCACACATAGAGACACAAGGATTGGTTGGAGACCAGGGAAAAACCCACTATGGGGAAAACCCTTTCAAATTTTTTTTCTTATTAGGCTGCCATTGAATGATTCAGCAAGAGAAAATATAATGATCCATCTCAGCAACCATAAACCTGTCTAGCAAAATAAACTAGAAAATATCCATGAGATGAATCCAACAATGCCAATAATTAAAAAACCCTAATTCAGGTACATGTAGTCAACTGCGGACTCTACGGTTAATGGGTGAAAAATTCAACCTTTAGGTTCCAGTCGTAGGGAAGATGTGTCATGCTTGCGGCTAAAAGGCTTTGGTCGAAATTTCTCCTTGACATACTTGGGGCTATAGACGAAATTTTTCCATGACATGCTTCCAATTGAGACCCAAAACCCTAAAAATAGAGATGTGAGCTTTAGACCCTACAATTTCAGACATGTGCCAACCAATCTTTGCGAACTTGCCTCAGACCTGTGCAAGACAAACCAAAAAAAGAGAATAGAAGAATGTCTCATGATCATGTTGAGGTCACTTGTATTTATGTCTTCCAGGGATGTCCAATTTGCTTTAGGGCCAACCTGATTAAATATGCACATGTGGGATTTAATTAAAAAATACACCTTCCCTTATCCAAATTGAGTGCTTTAGTAGTCAAAATTGGTCCTCTCGAAAAGAAGAATCTCATCCCATGGTTGGAATTTGTCACTAAGTTGCCAAATTAACACTCCCATCTTAGCGAGGGAGAAATTCCAACTACATCATGTAATCATCGCAAGAATCTTGTCATCAAATCATCTCCAATCTCAAGTATCTTGTCATCACTACTCATCTCTGCCCATCTCTTGCTTATTCATGCTTATCTCTTGATTGTCCCTGCTCATATGTTGAACATTCTCAAATCTTAAAGAAGAAGAATTTGATATTGGAGGGGAACCTATGCTACCATCCTCTAGTCATCATGGAGCCATTGCTACCATGTGGAATTGTTGTTAGTGGGGAGCCCAATGCTACCACCCAGGAAACATCAGAGAGCTTATCCTCAGGTAGCCCTGCTCAACCTGGAACCACATCGACAAGCTTAGTCAACTCATAACCATATCAAGGAGCACATCTCAACCTTAAACCACATTGGGGAGCACATCTCAACCCGAAATCTCATGGGGGAGCAAAACATCTTCAACCCCATTTTGAGCAATAGGTGATATAGGGGAGCACATCCTATTGCCCACTGATCTTCCCAACAAT
Organism: Pinus taeda; assembly: GCA_000404065.3. Lineage (NCBI taxonomy): Eukaryota > Viridiplantae > Streptophyta > Pinopsida > Pinales > Pinaceae > Pinus > Pinus taeda. The sequence goes on along the minus strand of APFE030232057.1, from coordinate 187,925 downwards.
GACATTCAATAGTCATGTGGTAGAGCACTTGCATCATAATCAGCTTGGGTTGTACACCCCCAAGTACACTCTCAACCCATTGGTCAGACAAGGAGCGACAATCCCAACAAGCCCAGCTTGTGGGTATGATGCCACCTGGGGTATACTCTGCATAAACCAAGATAGGGGGCAATACACGACTTGTCAAAATAGACAAGGATCACACACACCCTATGGGTAACAGATAGGGGAGCAACATCTACGACCCTATTGTCCAGAGATCCCTCAACCCAGGAGCCCTCCATCTTAATTCCTCACCCTGGGAGCTCAGACAAGGGGGGGGGGGGGGGGGGGGAAGAGTTGGCTCAGTGTTCTCGGTCAGTGGTGCTCTTTTTACATCGTGCTTATATATGGTACCTGGTTAATGATCATGTTACGATCAAATCAAATGTCATATCATAATTATATATATCATAAAAATGATAATTTATTCATCCTCCCTCTCCTGGAGGCAGCGATCACAAGCCTAAGCTTGTCCCTTATAGCAACACTGACTCAATATATGAAGAGATCTCAGTCCCAGCTATATAGTTGATTCTCTGCCAATCAGATCCCACTCTATTATCTCAATGTATCCTTGTCATTCAAAGCCTACTCAAATAGCTCTCCAAAGAGCTTCTACGTTCTGCCTCACAACTAGCCATGCTAACAACATCGTACTCAACCTCGATTGTGCTTAAAGCTACGGACTTCTCATCCAAATTATCATGGCAGATCTCATACTAAGGCAGCACACAGATGTGCTTATATCATCAATCACAATCCTAATCAACATCAGTACATCCATGTAGTCACATATTGCAGGAAGAATATCTCAGACCAAAAATTGGTTGTCCCATGCAAATATGTCGAATGGTGTTTGATGGTAACTCGATCTGTATGAAGCGGCTCAATTAGGTTTCATGTATATATATATATATATATACATGGACAGGTGTTCACATGGAACATCAATGCTTCAATCAACTATTGGTTGCCAAGTCAGGTTCAACAATATCTCTTCATAACTTCTTAAAATTCAATTAGAGTGTCCAAGAATTCGTGTTTCTAGTTTCTTTAATAGCTTCACAATATAGTTTTTTCTTTTCCTAACTTCATAATGTAATTCATCATGCCATGGTTCTTCATTTTGAACTTCAAAGGCCAACTCCCTCTTACCCTTGATCATTAGAGGAACATCAATGCTTCAATCAACAATTGGTTGCGAAGTTAGGTTCAACAATATCTCTTCATAACTTCTTAAAATTCAATCAGAGTGTCCAAGGATTCGTGTTTCTGCTTTCTTTAATAGCTTCACAATATAGATTTTTCTTTTCCTAACTTCAGAATGTAATTCATCATGCCATGATTCTTCATTTTGAACTTCAAAGGCCAACTCCCTCTTACTTCGATCATTAGAGGCTCATTACCTGTCAAGAATAAACCATCAGCATATAAAACCAAAATCAATGTCATACCTTGGACCACTTTTGAAATAGGGTTTGGATCAACACATCTTCCTGGCTTTACTAGATAACTATCAATGTGTACATACTAGGCTCAGGGAGCTTGCTTCATACAATACTTTCTGCAAACATAACACTTGACCAAACCAATATGCTCGGCCTTGCACAAATCAATAATATGCAATGCTAGATCAAAACTAATATCAAAACCATAAAAGTTTCTTCCAATATCTCTATGACAAACATTTCAGACCAAATGTTAGGGGGAACTCTCATTCAAATACCAAGTTACAACAACCTTTTATCAAGCATTATCCAATATAACTTTATCAAGCCATCCTTATGATCATAACATGTGCCATGAATCATTTCTACCACTAAATATGAATGGATATATCAGGGACAAGTCATATAAGTTTCATGCATATACCAAGATTGAGTCATATAAGTTACACCCATTCATTGTGAGATTACTGCATACTTCAACAATTTGTACTACAACCAATGTGCTCAATCGAATGAAGTTAATATAGAGAATCAATGCCATCATTAATCTCACTGAAAGTCACAATGCCCACATAGTACGGTCATCAAGGCAAATCATCAAATATCAAGTCAAATCATTAGTCTGAGTAAAAACCCTAATTTGTCATCTTTGTGAATTCAATCAATCCACAAGTCAAGAACATATGAAGCATCATGAACATATGAAGCATCATGTCAATGTTCTAAAGCATATTTATGAACTATCAAGCATCATGTCAAAATTCTAAAGCATCATCAATCATCCAAGCCAACATGCCAAATCTTTGAAATTGTTATCAAACACTAGTGTCGATGGTTAAATCAAAATGACATATTGATATGCATATTTCGGTCACCTGAAAACACAAGTTTAGTCAACACATTCCTTGCTCAGAGAACTTTTTGATGTATGCTCCATATTTGAAGGACTGCCATATTGCTCGTGCATTCTTGATTTTATGCATAAAGCTTCAAATTTGTGACCTACAGGCATAACTGCACCCATAGGCTTTCTTTTGTGCGGTTGAGAGGCTACAAGCCTACAACCACACTATTATGCTTGCTTCTGTGCGGTTAGGGTTTATACTAAGGAAAACCCTTCTCTTCTTAGACCAAAACTTGTTGTAGACCAACAATATCAAATAATTGTCTATTCATGTCCAGAAATCATACTTCAACAGTAAAGAATTTTCTACACATTTAATGCAAATGACAATAGTTGTAGGGATCTTATGAAGAGCTTCTTCCTCTTAGTGAATAGCCCCTTCAACCATTATTATTCAAGTCATCAACCTATCTATAATACTGTCGTGCATCAATAGAACTGTTAGATCATAAAATCAAACTATATTAGGTTCTAACACATATATTCATCATGGTCATAACATGTTAGTATCAACTACTTCATCTTCTCATATGAACATGACATCAAATATCCATCAAGGGTTAGAGTCATATGATTAGTGCAACTGACAGGTGTATCATCATACTTTAAAGATCATAATCACTACATTACTTCTTTGTCATTTAATTCAATCCATCAAGCCAAGACATTCAATTTTACCATATGTTATGATTATTAATCTCATCAAAACCTAAGCACGGTCAACAAAAGGATCCTGAATATCAATCTCATTGTTATACTTCTATCATCGATAATATCTAGCTACCATATATAAGAATCAATGTGCTAGCTTTCTTTATAAGATCAAGAAATCCATTATGTCTAAAATGCCAAATATCAAGTATACCAAATTCCAATATATCAAAAATCAATGTTTCTAGGTAGTTTTACAATGACTTAATAGAATGTAAGATACTTATCCAATATCAAGTGCACCATCTCATCATAAAACTCCCTTTCATATGAATGCATGAGCCATTTGTGAATGTGATATACTCATCATACCTTAGGGCTTACTTTGCCATCCAATATTGCAACTTAAACATAACATTGAAACAATACATCACACATCCCTTGTAGTATTCAAATACCCATGTACCTTCTTATTTGACATTGGCGGTGGGAGCACTTTGTCAACTTCCTTGTCATTGGCAATTGTAGCTCTTCTCTTCCCGCACTAGCCATCTTTCCCTGCATCTCATATGATCCTCAAGAATGATCCACTTATCACATCTCATCAAGAGGTTAGAAGTATCCAAACACTCATATAGACATGCAGGAAGTATAAGTAATAATCAAAGCAATAAACTCAGACAAGAATAGAATCGCAAAGAGGTAACATAAATCTAAAAGGTACTTATCTTTTAACAAGGGGAGATCAACTCCCTCTTGAACCAGCCTTCAAGAGTCATGACCATCCATTATCCAATGACAATGTTGCCTTCAATATTTCAACCAACTTCCTTAATAACCAAAACCTAATTGAGACTATCCCATCTAAGGCTTCAACAAATCTGTCACAAGTGCTTGAACATATTCACATTTGTCATGCTAGGATTTCTAAATTGCATATTTAAATCTTTGCCATAAACCAGCGTTTCTCCCAAACCTTATCCCCATAATATCCATCAAACCCTAATAACCAAAATTGCTTAGAGTTTCCTTCAAACCCTAGTATTCTTTGAGGTCTCTTCCATATTCTCTTGCTTCCATCGACGATGTCATCATAGGGGTGATCTCCATGATTTTTCTTCAGCCCAACTCTGATTCCGTGTTAATTTTTCTTAGGGCTATATTGTTCTTTGCTTTGATAATTGCATTTCATTATTTCCATATTTAAATTCACCCTATAGCGTCATATCATTATTCAGATTTACATCATTATTCAACAACATATGCAACTATGTAGAAAGAATAATATCATCATCAATGCAATGGAACGTAAAAGAACATAGAAGAAAATCATTTACACATAGAGAGACCAGGATTGGTCGGAGACCAGGGCAAAACCCACTATGGGGAAAACCCTTTCAAATTCTTCTTCTTATTAGATTTCCATTGAATGATTCAGCAAGAGAAAGTACAATGATCCATATCAACAACCATAAACTTGTCCAGCAAAATCAATTAGACAATATCAATGAGATGAATCCAACAATGCCAATAATCCAAAAACCCTGATTTAGGAACCTGTAGTCAATTGTCAATGTTTGTAGTCAACTACCGAACTCTACGATCAACGGGCGTAAACTTCGGACAACTGAAAAATTCAACTTTTAGGTTCCAATTGTTGGGAAGATGTGTCATGCATGTCGTTGAAAGACTTCGGTTGAAATTTCTCCATGACATGCCTGCAGCTAAGACCCAAAACCATAAAAACATAGATGCGAGCTTTAGACCCTACAATTTCGGACCTATGCCAAACAATCTCCGCGAACCTATGTTGCAAGAGACATTGGTCCCAAGGGCATTTCAGGCTAGCACTGATGCTGAAACGCGGAAACGCATTTGGTACGGCTTGGAAACGCATTTCCGGCCATACTGGCACGTTTCATGTTGGGGAAACATGGCCAGTATGGCTGGAAACGAGTTCCCGGGTCGTATGACAACGTTTCCACTTTAACTATTGTTTATTCCGATTTTATTTATTTATTTTGCTTTTAATATTTTATTGGGCGAATAAATCTTTTGGATGCTTCTAGATGGCTCTCTCAACTTATAAAAAGACTCTCCCCTCATTCCCTCATCGCGCAAATTGAGTGAGTTGTTTCACTTGGAGACAGATGATTTTGGCGAGAAAAAAAGAAGAGAGTAGTGGTTTCAGCGAGGGCATTTTCAACAGTGAGCAGAGGAGATTTCAACAACAAGAGAATGAGATTTCAGCAGCAGATTTGGAGTGCAAAGTTTTCAGTTACGACATTCTTGGTTTTTGGCTCAGCTACAACCATATTTCTCTTGCCTATTTTGGCATTTTTCGTAAGAAGCATTCATTTTCTTAGTTTTTCCTACTATTTCTTCTATTTTTTGAGGGTTTATGCTTCCAAATATATGAAAAACTTTTTTCTTTACATTTTTTTTTTTTTTTTTGCAGCTTTGGCATCCAACGAAGGTGCAACTTCAAACCCCAAGTCCAACCTAAGGGTTGAATATTATCCTCTTTGGAAACATGTTCAGAAGCTTCAAAAATGTGGAGGTGGGGTCTCATGAGAATGATGATGTAATCTTTGCATAATTCGTATAAGGGCTTCTACCCAAGAGTGAAGGAACATCTTTTGCATGGAGGAGGACAGGGGATTGCATGTTGCATAAAAACAACAGACCCATTGGCAAGGAGAGCATTTCAAAGAGAGCAAGAAGAGGTGGATGGAATTAAAAGAAGGCATGATGAGCTTAGTCAAGCTACTCCTCAAGCTCCACCTAACATTGAGCTAAGGATTGTAGTTGAAGCAAGGAAGAGGAGAGCCAGTGCCACTCAACAACATGAACAACCACCATCCGAAAATACCAGAGGGGCATCCACTTCAGTTCAAGATAGCAGAATTGCTAAATTGGTGAGTGTGCAAGCGAGAGAAGAAACTGATTCAAGAGTGGCTAGGTGCATCTATGCATGTGGTATCCCATTCAATGTTGTTCGCTCTCCTCACTGGCAAGATATGATAAGGGCAATTAATAAAGCTCCTCAAGGGTACAAGGGGCCCAACTATGAGAAAGTCAACACTTAGCTTCTCAAAAATGAGAAGGAGCTTGTGGAGGATATCTTATCACCAATTCGTTAGTCTTGGAGTAGTTATGGGGTTACCATAGTCTCAGATGGATGGATAAATACAAGGCGCAGACCATTGATAAATATCATTGCCACTTCCCCCAATGGACCAATGTTTTTAAAGGCGGAAGACTGCTCAGAAGAGGTAAAAGATGCACAGTTCATTGCTGATGTTTTGTTTTGTTTTTTTTTTTTTTAACACGGTCGAACACTGTTATATTATAAAAAACTTCAACAGAGGGACAAGTCCCATTACAGATACTAGAGGAAGTGAAGTAGAATTGATCCAAAATGGGCACGCAATCCCTTTATCCAATTCACTAGGCTTGATTTTTAAGACTTGGAAAGCAAACCGGCTGTATTGCCATATAAACTGACCTAGTAGCAGACAATATTTACAATGCATAAGACATTTTCACCAGAACTGATTAACCGAATCATCAGACGACTGCTCTTTTTTATTACTGTTCTTGGTTGAGGCCTCCCCTTGCAGGCTTTGATTCATAGATCTTATGTGGTTGATGGCTTCTTCCAAGTGGTTGCATTTTTCTTTTAAGCCTTCAATTTCCGCCTTTTGCTTTTCAAGTTTTTTCTTCTTGGATTTGTTCTCTGACTGAACTTCTTCTTTGAGTTTGTTGAAATGCTTGATGAAGCGGGCAATCATGAAATAGTGCGCCTTGCAGAGGGTGCAATTGCTGTTGGTGATGACACGGTCCAAAGGATTTTCTGACATTATTGTCGAGTCTTGGGTAATCTTGGAGATTTTGAGGCAGAACTGAGCTAGCTTGCTACAGAGAGAGGAGTGAAGGTTGACAAAGGTTCTGGAGGATGGAAGCAGGCAGATTAGATAGATGAAGGCGGGGGGGGGCAGTTCAGGGGAGAGAGGATAAAATGTTGAACTCAGCAGGAAAGAGGGGGTGGGAAGCAAAGAGTCGCAGGAAGAGGGAGGAAGCAACTACTAAATGGGGAATAAAGAACAAAAGGGAGAGCGAGAGGATGGAAACAGAGAGAGTGAGGAACAGAGAGCTGAGTAACAGAGGTCAACGAAGATGAAAGAGGCTGGATCACAAAGACAACACGAATGTTAGAGCAAAGAATGAAAATACAATCTCAAAAGGCATAATCAATACCTCGCAGAGCTGTCTTTGAGGAACTTCTTCAATTGATGAGCACCGGGGACGATCTGGAATGGGAGTTCGTGCCTTTGCCGAGAGAGTAGAGCGCAACTGCAACACTGAAATGGTGGAACCAATGCACCACGCGCTGATTATAAGCCCAATCAGACGTCAGAGCCTCTGTATGCTAATTGAGCTGCTCAGAGATACCTCTCAGAGCTAACTTTGAGGAGCAATCATGGCTAAAGATCACCAAGGGCGATCTAGAATTGGAGCTCAAGCCTTTGCTGAAGGAGCTGAGCGTAATTGCAATTCTGAGATGGCTGAGCCAAAGCACCACGGGTTGTTTATAAGCCCACACAAGCTTCAGAGCTTCTGAGTGCGGATCAGACTGCTCTGAGATATTCCTGTCCCGAATGTCAATTCGAATATTTCTTGAGCAGCCTCTAAGGATTGTGAAATGACTGCTGCCTAACTTCTGAATAATCTTATCATGAGACTCTTCCCAATCCATTATACAGTACGGATTTTCCATTAACCTATGGATTTCCTTGACAATGTTTAAGGAGTGGGAATGGATATTGTCAGTGTGTAGGAGATCGGACATCTAGTTGCATGTTCTGAAGGGAGAGGCGGACTTGTTGTTGAGATGATTGTTGGGGCCTTGGATCACGAGCCTGACTGAGGGGAGAGGCATCTTATGGATTGATTTCTCATATGTGTTGTTGTTCTCACGGACCTGCCCTATGGGTCTGGTGATTGCACTGCTGGCTAGAGAATCTGCCTTGACATTATTATTTTTCATAACTTGTTTGAATTGTATGTTCCCCAGTTGCTTTGAATTATCCACTATCCTGAGTTTGATTCTATTGAGGGCCTGCTTTTTGAAGTCACCCCCTGAAACCATAGCTGCTATCATAATTGCTGAATCGCCAATTATGACTGGATTTTTGGCTTGTAAATTTTTCAGTATGCAGGTACTTAGTAAAAGGCTATAGGCCTCTGCCATGTTGTTTGTCATATTTCCCAATCCCCATTCATAAGTGATGATGACTTGCCTGTTTTGATCTGTGATTATTCCCCCTACTCCTGCTTGTCCGGGGTTGTTTTTGGAAGCACCATCAAACTGAAGAGTGAGAGTCTTTTGTTCTTGAATCCACTGCTCAATTTCGATTTGAGTTCCCCTGAGTTTCCAATTTTTTTCCCCTTACTTGACTTTGCTGGGAATTGGTTGTTCATTGAGTAGACCAACGGAAATTTATTATACCATTCTTCCTCTTCTTTCTACCAGTTGGTTTGATCTTTTTTGTTACAGTGTTGGCACTTATCATTTCTACAACTAGGCCCAGAGTTTTGGCCAAAGTGAGAGTTGGGTTTGGCTTTTGGTTTTTTAAGATGCAACTATTCCTGCAGAGCCAAATTTGCCAGCATAGAGTAGGAGGAATGCATCTCCATATTCGGATAATTGTGGCTTTGCCTTTTCTTGCGTGGGGGTAGCCTTTCTCCCAGTTTTTGTAAAGAGTTGTGACCTGATCGAAGTTTGCTCTGGGAGACCTCAGGGGGCTGATGAGTTGGTGCCAGCAGTGTTGGGCAAAGGAGCACTCGAGGAATAAATGTTGATTGCTCTCCTCCTCCTTGCAGCAAAGGCAGCACATTAAGGGACCTTGAATCCCTTTTTTTTAGATTTTCAGCAGTGAGGCCCTTTTGGGAGGGTCCACGCAATTTTTTTTTTTATCTTTGGGAGGCATTCATTCTTCCAAACTACAGACCGAAGGTTCTAGTTATTTAGGTTGTTGCTAGATTGAAGGAGTTGATACCCATATTTCACAGTGAACTTTCCTCCATTTGGGTCCCAGACGAAGCTGTCTTGAGCGGATTTGTTTGTTGGAGCAACTCCCATCAGTGTTCGCTTCAGATCTGCCCACTGATTTTGGAGGTGTTTTGGAAGAGTAAGGTCCCTCTAAGCAGACCAACTATTATGTCCAAACCGAGATGTCGTATAGGGAATGAATGCTTTTAGCTTCCATCCACATTTTCAGAGGTCTGAACTGCTGGAGAAGACTTCTAGGCTCCGAGCCCATAATTCTATTTGCCCAAAGGTTTGTATCTTTTCCATTTCTAAGGGACTTTGAGATATGATTTTTGATTTGGGGAATGACTTTTTTGATCAGTCTCCATGCTGGAGTACATGGTCTTTCCACTATCAAATCAGTGAGAACCTTGGAGTGTTGCCCATTAAGGTATTTTTTCTTGAGAGCCTCAACCCACCAACTGCCTTTTTCCATTAACATTCTCCACACAAGTTTGAAGCCCATCGCTTTGTTAGTTAGACTTGGGATTTTGATAGATATGCCACCTTTTTCGAAGGGGAGGATCTCCTGTTCCCATCAGACCAAATTGAATTTTTGTATCTTGTTTCCCTCCTTGCCAGAGAAAGCCTCTCATAATTAATTCCAATTGTTTGTGAATACTTGCTGTGGCCAAAGTGACAACGTACTGATAAATAGGGAGGGCTGAAAGAAGAGCTTTTATGAGGATGGTCCTGCTCACTAGGTTCAACCACGACAACCCCCAACTTTGGAGAAGCCCTCTCATTTTTTCAATCTGCTTGTTCCAAATCTCTGACTTGACAACTTCCTTTGCCAAGGGAAGGCCAAGATAGGAAAAGTGGCTCCAGTTTCTTTGGACTGGGATGTCCATGATTAGAGAGATTCTTTGTATTACTTGAAACGAGACATTCCAAGTGTAAATTCTGCAATTTTTGTTGTTAAGCAGTCCCCCTGAGACAACGATGAAAGTGTCTAAGATTCTCTTAAATCTCCTTGCAATTAGGCTTGAGGCTCCTCCTATTAAAAGAGTGTCATTTGCAAAGAGCGAGTGATTTATTTCTTTTATTCCTCTCGCTATACTTATGCCTGTTATCTCCTTTTGTTTCCTTAGATTTTCCAGATGTATGCTTAAGGTTTCCGCCATGATGATGAAAATGAAGGGTGAGAGGGGGCAGCCTTGTCTCAGTCCTCTGGAACTACAAAAGTAGCGACTAGGCCTTCCATTGATTAGGGGAGCTGTCCAAAGATTTGATATGTATTCCATAATGATGTTTATAAATTTGCTGGATATTCCAAACTTTCGGAGAACAGTTGCTAAGAATTGGTGATTGACTCTATCGAAGGCATTTGCCATGTCAAGTTTTATGATCATACCTCTTTCCTTTTTATGCAAACTGTTGTGTATTGCTTCTTGGACCAGAATAACATTATCTGTTATTTGTCTTTTGGGGACGAATCCTCCTTGGTTCTCTGAAATGAGAGTGGGCAAGAGCTTTTTCAGTCTATTTGCCAAGATTTTGGTGACGATTTTGTAGGTGACATTGCAGAGGGAAATGGGTTTGAAGCGATCAAAGGAGAGGGGGTTTGGTTCCTTGGGGATAAGCGCCAAATGGGAAGTTTTTGTGTTTTCTCCCATCTTGGTTTTTTTGAAGATATTTTTGACCATCCTAATGAAATCTTTCTTTATGATATCCCAATGAGTCCTGTAACAGGCGATTGTGAAGCCATCAGGCCCGGGAGCCTTGTTCGGCTGCATACTGTACACGGCTTCTCTAATTTCTTCCTCCGAGACTTCCTGTTCCAACTCTCTATTTTGCTACTCATTGATTTTGCATTCTACTGGTATAGGAAGTCCACGCTGTCAGTAGGCTGATGTTCTGCAGTTAAGAGAGATTTGAAGTGGTTGTGTGCTGCTTCTTTGATTTCCTCTTGCTTTCTTAAATCTTTACCTTCAGCAGTGATATTATCAATTTGATTTCCAACTCTTCTGAGCTTAAGATTATTATGGAAGAAGGAAGTGTTTTTATCTCCTGCGCTAAGCCAAAGGTACCTCGATTTTTGTCTCAGATCCTCTTCCTCAGCTCTGTTCTGCCTGTATAGTTCCTTGAAGATTTCGTTTTCCTGAGCTTGCTCTTCATTTGAAGTTTGCTGAGCCTCCTTTTCCTGAGTCCATTTTTCCAATTTTCTATGTAACTCGATTTTTTTGATTTTCTCTATTGTTGCATTCTCTTTTGCCCACTTTTTGATTGCTGATCTTAGGAATTTTAATTTGGATTCCCAGACATAGTGTGGGGATCCAGTGACTTCTATCTCCCAACTTTCTTTTATAATCTTGCGGAAATCCTCCTTGCTGTCCCATAATTTATTGTATTTGAATGGGATTGGACCGAAATTTCCTATTCTATCTAGGATCAAGACCACTAGTTTATGATCTGAATCTGTGGGATGGACGATCTTACTTTTTATGGAGGAGAATCCTGCTACTATGCTTTCGTGGATTAGGATCCTGTCGAGTCTTTCTTTCATGTTATGTGTTCTTGCTCTCTTGTTGCTCCACGTAAATTTCCCATTGCATGGTGGAACGTCGATGAGTTTATGGATTTCTATTATTTCTTCCAGAGTGTCTCTTGAACGGCCAACAAGATATTTTCCTCCTATCTTTTCTTCAATGTTTCTTATTAGGTTCAAGTCACCGCCCAAAACTGCCTTCCTATTTTGACATGCCTGCAACTCTGTTTTGATAGATTCCCAATAGTTTGCTTTGTCCCTGTAATGGTTTGGAGCATAAATGTTGAGCACAATGAATTCTTCTTTTGTGATTTTATTTTTGAGATCAGTTCTGACCCGCCAGTGAGTTGAATTTTGTCTAATAAGGTCCCATTTTCTCTTGTTCCACAATGTGCCTATTCCTCCTGAGGCACCCAGTGAGTCTGTTGCTGTTCCTGCAAAGCTTTTGTGTCTTTTTGTGAATTTTTGAAAGTCTTGGTTGGACATTTTGGTCTCTTGGATCAGAAAGAAATATGGCTGCTCTTGACTGATTATATCCTGGGTTGCGTTGGATTTTAAAGAGGAGCCCAGGCCCCTGCTATTCCAAGAGACCAAAATCATTACTTACTGGATTTTTGGTGAGCCCCGCTCTTCTCCTTTGTCTTCTCCCCACTTACTTTTTGCTTGGACAAAAAAAATCCATTGGTTGTTGAGCACCTTTGGCCATTTCTTTAGCTGTTGTTTTGTCTCTTATTTCTTTATTTGATTTCCTGCCTGCTTTTTTGGTGGCTTTGAGTTGTTGCTTGCTTCTTTGACTTTGTTTCTTGTTAGGATACGGTCTATGGTGGGAGGGGGTGAGAGGAGGATTTGAGAAGGGGAGTGTAGGACTGCTAGAGTAGTGACTGGAGGTGGAGAAAGCGGGGAGGATGGATCTTCTTCCTCCAGAGATTCGAAGGGATTTGAAGTAGAGGGTAAAGGCTGAGTCAAGATGGGAGGGGGTGGGAGGGGAGCAACTTGGAATTCAGGGGGAGGCTTTGGTTTAGGGCCAGACTATTTGGGGTTTGATTTCTTTCTTTTGACTTGTTCCCATGTGTCTTCACTAGCTTCAACATTTTCATTCATTTCATTTTCTTTTAGTTTACTACACCTATTAGCAAAATGACCATATTCATGGCATACCTTACATTTGAACGGAATTTGTTCGTAGTCCAGTTGTTGAATATGGGTCCATTGGTCCACTTTGATCTTTATTGCTTCCGGGAGGCCTTTTCCTAAATCGACTTCAACACAGATCCTTGCACAAGCATGCATGTTGTCCTTTGGTTCGCATTTGTCGATGTATTTTCCCACAACGTTCCCAATGGCTTTAACCGAATCATCTCCCCAACAATGGAGAGGGAGATGAGGCAAGCGAACCCATACCGGGACAGCATTAGGAATGTCCATTTCAGGGTCAAAGTCAGGGGACCATCTGTTCAGGTAGAGACCTCTCGAATCCATGAAGTAGGGACCATTTCTGAAAATGAGATTTCGGTCTTCTTTGATTTCAAAGAAGAAAGTATAGTAACCCCTTCCACAGAATCTTATAGCGATTGTTCCTTGAATGTTCGCGTTCCAGTTGCGCTCCACCCATTTTCTGAACAGCTCTAGGTGAGGGCCACAGGCCAGTAAATTGTCCAACAGAGCTCTCTCTGCTAGAGAGATTGTTGCCTTCCTTGGGAGACTAGGAGGAAGAGAGATTTCGGGGATGTCAGCCAGTTTCTTGACGAACATTGAAGCTGTAGGTTTGATTTTGGAGGTTGCATTTTCAGAAATGAGAGAGGCAAAGATCTCAGCCTGATCTTCATTGTCTTGCATCTGGGAGGGGTCATTCCTAGCCATGGGGAGGACAAGAGGAAACCAGTCGTGGCACTGGCCGAAGGAGAGGTGGTTTCCGACTGCGGGGGAGTCGAGAAGGAGCTTGTGAGGCCCAGCAGCAGGGGCTGCCAGGCAGGAAGCCTGCGAAGGGCCGTAGGAGGCGCAAATTCAGAGACGCGGGAGCTCCTATTCAAAATCGCGCAGTCATTGCTGATGTTATTATAAAATCTATTGATCAATTAGAGCCTAACAGGGTGGTGCAAGTTATCACGAATAATGCATCAGTTTGCAAAGTTGCAGGTTTAATTATTGAGGGGAGGTATGACCACATCTTTTGGACACCTTGCATTGTCCATAATCTGAATCTAATCTTAGAGGAGATCGACAACAAAGTTCCATGGATAAAGGAAATCACAGGGGAAGCAAGGGAGATTGTTAAATTCATCACCAACCACCACCAATCTTAGGCAATATTTCGAGAGCACTCCAAATTGGAGCTGTTAAAAGGTGTTGAGACAAGATATGCCTCAAACTTCCTGATGTTGCGTCGCCTTCTTGAGGTTAAGCAAGCATTAGTTTCTATGGTGGTGAGTCAACTTTGGGTTGAGTGGAAAGAAGCAGATTCAGAGCGGGGATATATGGTGCGTAGATTGTGCCTTGATGAGGACTGGTGGAGCAAGATAGATTTCTTGCTAAAGTTCATAACCCCTACATTTGAGCTTCTTCGGAATGTTGACATTGACCAACCTTTCTTGAGAGAGGTATATGATGGCATGGATTCCATGGTTGAGAAAACTATGGAAATCATTTCGCAAGAGTCTCCACAACTTTTGTTTGTTGATGATCATTTTGCTGATGTAGTCAAGAAAAGCATTGTTGATAGGTGGAACAATTTCAACGCTCCATTGCACACTTTAGCACATGCCTTGAACCCCAAATTTTATGATGAGGAGCTTATTGCTCAAAGCAATGGGAAGAGGAAGGCACCCCATAAGGATAGAGAGGTGGCTAATGGGATGAAAAAAGCTCTTATGAGAATATTTCCATCTCATTTACACAGAGAGGTAAAAGAAGAATTTGCCAGTTTTGTTGCAGGATTAGATGATTATTTAGAGATATCATCTTTGGAGGAGCGAAGCACCATGAATCCAGTTAGGTGGTGGATTTGCCATGGAGAAAATGGTGTACAGTTGTAAAACCTTGCCATTCGTGTTCTTTCACAAGTGGCAAGCTCTTCATCAGCAGAAAGGTATTGGAGTACCTATGGTTTTATTCATTTCATGAAGCTCAACAGGTTGGGCTCGCAGAAGGCAGAAGATCTTGTTTATGTGCACTCCAACCTTCGCCTTGCATCTCGTAAGGGTCCAAAATATAGCAATGGTTCTTCTAAAGAATGAGATGTGGATCCAGAAAACTTTGATGTATGAATTAATGTATTTCATTGTTGAATTTGAATCATGTGTATATGTGTGTGTCTGTGTGTCCCGATGTCCCCCCTGTTCCCCCTAAATTTCCCTAAAATACTAGGGTGTTCCCACATCCGGCCCCCCTCCCTTGTGCATCTCCCCATTCCTGCGCCCCTGTCCCAAAAACTTGGTCGACCATTGCTATATTAAATGTATTGTTGCATGGACACACACATGAAGAGTTGATGGATCACCTCAGTCCCCTACCCCCACCCTTGTTGTTGAATGCACCTCACATATCTCATGCAAATATGTGGATCTGGTTGTTTTTCCATTGCAACTTTATAATATTCCAATTAGCCTATTAAGTGGTTTTAACTTATTAAGGACTTGCCCAGACTAGTCGTTTTTGTCTCAGATCTGTATAGCCATAGAAGCTAGTTATGATTGTTTTGGTTGAGATCTGTTAAATTTGCTATTATATCACAAAAATAGCATGATATTGTGACCACCTAATAATGAAATCCACGACCTTACTCTATATATATATATATTGTGAGCTTTACTTATCCTGCTACAAACTGTGATAACTTATATATTTTTGAAAAAATTTGATCAAAATCATGCACTTCAAGAATATTTTAGGGGCTGCTTCAACAACCCATTGCTGTCCATTAATTCCTTGACAGATGATCTGAAATATCCAGATTTCAAAAATTGGAAACAAAATAGACTGAATTTTCTGAGAGATCAGAGATTGAGCCTTTAGTGTTTCCCTGATTTTTCTGATGCCTACTACTATTTTTAGCAGGCATGTCAGAGTGAAAATAAACATCAGACAGAGTATAAACAGAGAAATAATACGTAGTTTCTAGAAGTGATACCTCAATACCCAAATTCTGAGATTATATATATATATATATATATATATATTATATATATATAATGCATAGAAATACAGGAAGGTTCCGCAGACAAAGAACAAGTTTTTAAGTGGAGAAAACCCTCTTGAAGTATAAAAACTCCACCTCCAAAGGAAATCAGTATCATAAAAAAAGAGTAACGACTAATGGTTACTGAGTAGCCTATTTCAGGGTTCTAGAAAATTTGTCTGTTGTCATTGCCTCTAGACAGACAGACATAAGTCCCCTTCAGAAGTCATGGGAACTCCATCTCTGTTTATCTTCTCTCTTTGAATTGTGGATTGGCTACAACAACCTGCTATAAATCCTCTGATCTTTCTGTCTCTGCCACTCTGTTTTGGCTTCCCAAAACATCCTGCTCTGAACCCTTTGTTTGCTGCTTTCTTCCTGAATGATCTGTTAACTTTTTTGTTATATCACAAACAGAGCATGATATTGTGATCACTTAATAATGAAACCCACAACGTTATTCACAATAGCAATATCTTGTTTATTTGTGAGCTTTACTTATGCTGCTGCAAATTCTGATAAATTATACATTTCTGAACAGGCTTGATTAAATTTATGCACTTCATGAATAATATTTTAGGGGCTGCCTCAACAACCTATTGCTGTACATTAATTCATTGACAGATGATCTGAAATTATGAGATTTTGAAAATTTGAAACAAAATAGTTTCTGAATTTTCTGAGATATCAGATATTGAGTCTCCAATGCTTTCCTGATTTTTCTTATGCCTGCTATCGTATTGAGCAGGTGTGTTGGAGCAAAAAGTAAACATTGAACAAAGTATAAACCTAAGCTGCACGATACGGGGAAACGAGTACGAGTTTTTGAAACGAGCACGGCTACGAAACGTGACAACCCAAATTTTGGAAACGGGGAAACGCAATATATATATATATATATATATTATTTTGGACATTTAAGAAATGTTATGTGCAATCATAAAGCATACATGATACATTATAATTTACTACATTTATAAGTTTAAACATTATGATTAAAGCTACATCACATTTACTCATGAATGATCACATAATGAAAATAGCAATATCGGAATATCCAAAATCAACTTTTATTATATCCAAATATCAAAATTAGCCTCTATTATATATATATGAGGCTGCAAGTACAATAAAGTGTATGAGGTTGCAACTACTATAAAAACAAAAAACTAATCCTCATAAAGAGTAGAAGCAAAAGCACGCTCAACAGTGGATGGTGGTGCTGAAGAAGATGATGGGTCAATTCCACTTTCAAGCTAGACCTCAATATTCAGGGCAGCATGAGAGAGATCCAAATCATGACTTTTTGGATCCACATCCCATTCTTTAGAAGGACCACTACTATATGGTGGACCTCTACGAGATGCAAGGCAAAGGTTGATGTACATAAAAAAGATCCTCTGCCTTCTGTGAGCCCAACATGTTGTGCTTCATAGAATGAATAAAACCATAGGTGCTCCAATCCTTTTATTTTGATGAAGAGCTTGTCACTTGTGAAAGAACACGAATGGCAAAGTTTTGCAAATGTACACCATTTGCTCCATGACAAATCCACCACTCAACTGGATTCATGGTGCTTCACTCCTCCAAAGCTTATATATTTGAATAATCATCTAATCCTGCAGCAAAACTGACAAATTCTTCCTTTACCTCCTTGTGTAGATGAGATGGGAATATTTTCATAAGGGCTTTTTTCACCCCATTAGTCACCTCTCTATCCTTATGGGATGCCTTCCTCTTCCCATTACTTTGAGCAAGAAGCTCCTCATCATAAAATTTGGGGTTCAAGGCATGTGTTAAAGTGTGCAATTGAGTGTTGAAATTGTTCCATCTATCAACAATGATTTTCTTGACTAAATCAGCAAAATGATCATCAACAAACAAAAGCTGTGGAGACTCTTGTGAAATGATGTCCATAGTTTTCTCAACCATAGAATCCATGCCATCATATACCTCTCCTAAGAAAGGTTGGTCAGTGTTAGCATTCCGAAGAAGCTCAAATGCAGGGGTTGTGAACTTTAGCAAGAAATCTATCTTACTCCGCCAATCCTCATCAAGGCACAATCTACGCGCAATATTTCCCCTCTCTTAATCTGCTTGTCTCTACTCAACCCAAAGTTGACTCACCACCATAGAAACTAATGCTTGCTTAACCTCAACAAGGCGGCGCAACATCAAGAAGTTTGAGACATATCTTGTCTTGGCAACTTTTAACAACTACAATTTGGAGTACTATCGAAATATTGCTTGAGATTGGTGGTGGTTGGTGATGAATTTAACAATCTCCCTTGCTTCCCCTGTGATTTCCTTTATCCATGGAACTTTGTTGTCTATCTCCTCTAAGATCAAATTCAGATTATGGACAATGCAGAGTGTCCAAAAGATGTGGTCATACCTCCCCTCAATAATTAAACCTGCAGCGTTGCAAATTCGTGCATTACACGTGATAACTTGCACCACCTTGGTAGGCTCTATTTGTTCAATAGATTTTCTAATAACATCAGCAATGAATTGTGCATCTTTTACCTCTCCTGACTAGTGTTACGCCTTTAAAAAAATTGCTCCTTTGGGGGAAGTGGCAATGATATTTGTCAATGATCTGCGCCTTGTATTTGTCCATCCATATGGGACTATGGTAACCACAAAGCTACTCCAGGAAGAACGAATTGGTGATAAGATATCCTCCACAAGCTCTTTCTCATTTTTGAGAAGCTGAGTTCTAACTTTCTCATAGTTGGGCCCCTTGTACCCTTGAGGAGCTTTGTTAATTGCCCTTATCATATCTTGCCAATAAGGAGAGCCAGTAAGGAGAGTGAACAACATTGAATGGGATACCACATGCATAGATGCACCTAGCCACTTTGGAATCAATTTCTTCCTCTCACTTGGACATTCACCAATTTAGCAATTCTGCTATCTTGAACTAAAGAGGATGCCCCTCTGGTATTTTTGGATGGTGGTTGTTCATGTTATTGAGTGGCACTAACTCTCATCTTCTTTGCTTCAACTACAATCCTTTGCTCAATGTTAGGTGGAGCTTGAGGAGTAGCTTGACTAAGCTCATCATGCCTTCTTTTAATTCCATCCACATCACCTTGCTCTCTTGATATGCCCTCCTTGGCAATGGGTCTGTTGTTTTTTTTGCAACTTGCAATTCCCTGTCCTTCTCCATGCAAAAGATGTGCCTTCACTCTTGCGTAGGATCCCTTATATGAATTATGCAAAGATTATGTCGCCATTCCCATGAGACACCACCTCCACATTTTTGAAGCTTTTGAACATGCCTCTAAAGAGGATACTATTCAACCCTTGGATTGGATCTGGGGCTTGAACTTGCACCTTGGTTGGAAGCCATTGTTGCAAAAAACAATTAAAAAAACAATTTTGTAAAGAAAAAACGTTTTTCATATATTTGAAAGCATAAAACCTCGAAAAATAGAAGAAATAGTAGGAAAAAACTAAGAAAATGAGTGCTTCT
Source organism: Pinus taeda (assembly GCA_000404065.3). Lineage (NCBI taxonomy): Eukaryota > Viridiplantae > Streptophyta > Pinopsida > Pinales > Pinaceae > Pinus > Pinus taeda. The sequence goes on along the minus strand of APFE030232057.1, from coordinate 168,646 downwards.
TACGGAAATTAATTTTTCATCGCTGAAGCTTACCCCAAAATGCCAGAAAAGACGATAAATATCGCTGTAGCTGAGCCAAAAACCAAGAATGTTGTAGCTAGAAACTCTACACTCCAAATCTGTTGCTGAAATCTCTTTTTCTTGCTGTTGAAATCTCCTTTGTTCACTGTTGAAAACGCCCTAGATGAAACCATTGCTCTCTTCCTCTTTTCTCCTTGCTAAAATCGCTCGTCTCTAAGTGAAACGACTTACTCAATTCGTGTGATGAGGGAATAAGGCGAGAGTCTTTTTATAACTTGAGAGAGCCATATAGAAGCATCGAAAAGATATTTTATTCACTCAATAAAATATTAAAAGCAAAAAAACTATTTGTTTTGGAAAAAAACAATACTTGAAGTGGAAACGCCGTCATACGACTTGGAAACTCATTTCCGGTCATACTAGCCATGTTTCCCCAATGTGAAACATGCTAGTATGACCAGAAACGCATTTCCAGGCCGTACCAAACACATTTCTGCGTTTCAATTTCGCTTCTGGCCTAAAACGCCCTTCGGACCAGCCTTCCCTCCAACATAGGTATAAATAGAGCAATAACATTGAGTTTCTATAAACAATACTTTAATACCCAAATTGTGAGAGAATACAAACACATATATAGTGGAAAGAAATACAAGAGATCCACAAACAAAGTACAAATGTTTAAGGGGAGAAAACCCACATGAAGTATAAAAATTCCACCACCAAAGGGAATCAATATTATTAAAAAAGATTAATGGTTACTGAGTAGCCTAATTTAACCTAATTTGCCATTTTGTGTAGAAATTTCTCATTTCCCACCTTGGTTTTTAATTTCACCTTATTTCTCCCACATAGTTAAATGCCCTTTCCCATATCCATACATTCAACAACTGAAAAAATAAATTTTTGCTGAAAACAAAAATTTTGGAAATTTTACAAAATGCTGAAAAATGCAGAAATAAAAAATCAGCAGGTATAAACAATCATTTAACACATTTGAACACAGTGATTTTTTGTCAATGTTACCCTGGAAAAACCCCCTACAACTCTTGAGGAAAACCAGTTCGAGAGCTCTTCTTTATTTCTGAAAATGCCTTTTTTATAGTGAGAAATATTCAGCAAAAAATCAACAAGCAAATTTACAACTTATCTCTTTTCCCGTGCCTCACAACAAACTGGAAATTACAGCAAACAGGATAGCAATAAATGTTGTATGGCCTCCTCGATTTTCATGCCCACTTTCAGCGTTAAATGCTATTGTACAACCTGCATTAAATGCGTTGTATGGACTGCAATAAATGCACTGTACAGACCTCGATTTGTGTGCAGAAAAACATCAAACTGCTCCTCGATTTCTGTGCAAACCACTCCTCGATTTCTGTGCAAACCAGCTATACAAATTTCTAGAAAATCGTGCCAAAATCAGCCTTTCACTGTGCGCTGAATCAGCTGTACAAATCTGCTCAACTGCTGCCTTGGAATGTGTGCCAAGCTGCTGTCTCCTTCTCCTCCTTGTCCAGAAATCTCCCTTGCTCTCTTGCTTTCCTTCTCTCAATCTTCTCATGAAAGAATGAATGACCTCTTGCCTCCTTTTCCTCCTTTAATCTAATCCTAAGTGACTTTTGGGTAACCTCTAAATCCAATAGCTGAAATAGATTGAGATCTAGGGCTGAGATTAAATGTTCATTTAAATCTCACTTTTTATTTTTTAACTCACCTCACTTTAATAAAGACCCACTTAGTCATTTATTTCCAAAGTCACTTTTCCTTTCTAATTTTACATTAACTTTATTAAAGTCACTTTAAAATT
>APFE030232057.1:151131-166057 GCA_000404065.3 Pinus taeda | reverse complement strand
GCACATCTGGAGCAGCTGGCGGAGAATCCTCTTTGTCTTCGGGGACGCCTTCCACGGACTGGGCAAGCAGGTGCATGATGCCAAAGTTGCGTTGAACCGAACTGCAGGCCACTACCTTGGCTTCCTCGACAATTGGCGTGCCCAAAACCTCAGCACTCTTCGGTGAATCTTCCTGCATGTGAGTGGCTGAAGAATGGGGATTAATCTCAGCACCGTGCGAGAGACTTTCTTCAGGGGATGGGGTAGAAGAACTGATAGGGTCGACAGGCTCATCAACCTCTTCAGAGACCATAATTGTCGTGGTGAAAGTGATTACAGGTTGGTTGAGGCGGCTCTGGAAGGTGAATCTCGAATTCTGGAAGGATGAATTGGGTGCAGGCCTAGACGGGGATGGCGGAGGGGAGGACGGGGAGGCTGAGGAGATGGGGATGATCAGCGGAGAGGGGGAAGGACGAGCGCGGCCTCTGGAGGCCGATGAGCTTCCTCTGCGAGGCACACCTCTGCTACGCGTCATGGCTTCCACAGAAGTCTTACAGCGTGAGCTTGGCAGAGTGCCGATGGAGGAATGGGGGATAACAGGCTCGAACGGGTCGACCACAGGCAGATCAGAGTCAAGAGCAAACTGGCGGAAGGAATGTTGCAGAGAATGTCTGCAACGGGGAGCTGGAAGGGCCAATTTATCGTTGGCGACCTCCATGTTCGAGCCGCGGGAGAACGTTATGGCGTCTGCAGGCAATTGAATGGCGTTAATGGCGGAAAGGACCAACGCTGAGGTCGACGGCGAGCTGCATTCAATGGTCTCCATCGAAAACAGGGAGCTATTAAGCCCATCCGTGTCCGTCCAGGTGCCGTTCCGGTTGCCTGACGTCGGGCACGTCTGAGCCTGAGGTGGCAGCGTGCGATTAACACCCGGATCCGGGGATAACTCACCCCACTTTAATAAAAACCCACTTAATCATTTATTTCCAAACTCACTTTTTCTTTCTAATTTTACATTAACTTTGTTAAAGTCACTTTAAAATTAGACTTTAGTAACTTTATCACTTAAAGTCACTTTTAAATTAGATTTGACTTTATAAAAATTATAAAGTTACTTTAAGAGAAAAATTAAATTCTTTTGGACACTTTTCCCTAGGCCAAAGATCAAAGCCTTAGGGAACCACCTATCCTCCGGTACCAAATTTCAACAGTAGATTATTTTTGTAACATATTTTGTAGTTATCTTGAGCTAATATTTATTGTTGTAGATTGTTTCTAACATGTTCTCTTGTAGCTACTTGTGGGATTCATCATCGGAAAATTACTTACAAGTTTGCACGCAGGACCTTGGGGCTCAAATTTAGTGATTACTTCCATTTTTTAGGCCGGATTCATCTCGGATAAGGCCGTGTTCTTCTTAAGGAAGGCTGAGTTCATTTTGGCCATCGCTTGTTCTCTCTTGGCCGTGGCCATAGAGGAGGCTTATCTTCTTTCCTTCTTCAAAAAAAAACTGCATTTTGAAGAAATTTTCAGTGATGAAAGGTTTATGGTTTGATGCCAATTTGTTGAAACTTTTCTTGGATTTTAGAGAAGACTTCATTGTCTTTTCTTTCTTGTAACAACTAATAAAAAAAAATATTTTAAAAGCGTGGATTTTACCCATTGGTATCCCTATCTCTCCACCTTTTGGAAAGGCTTGGTGGTTTGAATTTGTTGGTTTATTTCATTTTGCATGCATATCATCTAATTGGAAAATTAACACAACATGCATCACACTCATTTTGCATGCACTTTAACTTGATTTACTACACGTTTTAAATCTATAACAAGTTCAGATTCTTTGCATGCAAACACTTTTTACTTGATCTTATTTGGCTTGAACACAGTTCCAAATTTACTTATGCTTCACCATTAAACACATTTTACATGTATCTAATATTTTGACAAATTTTCTCCATGAAGTAACATTTTATTTCATGTCAAACAAGTACATTTCAAGTAGAAGTTAAATCTCAATATTTGGTTAAGTTATTTACATGCCCCAAGCATCAATAAAACTTATTTCCAACTTAAGTTGGTTGAATAGACTTTTAGGGACCCTCTACCTCTATTGACTCCTCATTGTGAGATCCAAATATTTGGGCAAGGATGAGATCTGGGGAGAAGAGTTAAATTGTACCTTTGCCTTAGTACTAATTAATAAAATAAACCAAGAACAACAATCCATTACATTTACTTTGTTTGCAAAGTTCTTAAACTTCTTGTTATCTTGATGGTTTAAAGTCTCACATACAAATCTTATTCATGAGGCACTTTAGATGCAATCATTGTAATCCCTTTTAATTTTGCAACAAGTTCAATTTTCTTGTACTTGGAAATTGGCTTATCTTTTGATTTAATTGCATATTGTCATGAATGGTTGATTTCATTTTCAAGTACTATTATTTTGGGTTGCAAACTTAATTGCACGTTGTCATCTTAGTCTAACATTTGAGTTATTTTTGTCATCTCATTCTCACAAGTAGATTTCTAATTGTATCTTTTTGAGAAGATAGTTTCCATGCTTTGATTTGTTGACTTATTCATCTTAAAAGAATTTACAATATCTTGTGCTAACAATATATTGTTTCACTTTTCAGGATTACTTTGGCTTTGCATTTGAAAGCATTTCACTTCATTTTAAGCAAATACAATTTCATTCCTTAAAGAACAATACTTTGAAGGCACTGGTTGTTTATGTATTTCATGTTTATCTTATGTATTGATAGTTATTGTTCATATCAATTTTTGCTTATAGTTCTTAAAGAAATAATCTATTTAACTCTAACAATTCTCCTTGAAACTCACATCTTTTAACTTAACTTTTCATTAGGGACCACCCCCCTTAGCTAACCTAGGAGATAGCTCAAACGAAGAGAGTCGGGATTAGTTTGACAGCCCCTTCTCTGAGTTCCCTGCAACCAACCATACCTTGTGGGGTTGAAGGCTTTTCTCACTAACCTGTAGGTAGGTGTAGGTGGCAGGGTCGACATTTTGTGAAAATTCTATCACTGCAGCAACTGATTTATTTTTCCTACATATTCCACAATAAGTTATTTACGAAATTACTTCAATAAACATTAAAAATAAATACTGCTGCAGATATCACACCGTAATACAGAAACAAACATATGCACAAGCATTAACACATTGACACAGATATTTTGGACAACAGTCCCCAGAAAAACCCAATGTGGGAAAACCGGCAACAGTCCCCAGAAAAACCCAATGTGGGAAAACCGGTGTAGCAAGGGAAGATTTTATTTTTCAGCAATTTTTCTGTACAACAGGGTGCCAAACTGGCTTACCCACAGAGAGAAATAATTCTCTAGCACTTCTCCCAATCCCAGCGTCAGCCCAGCTGACCTCTGCGTGACTCTCAAACCCTCTATATCAACCCCTGCTTGACTGCGTCAGCCTTCGGCCTTTCTACGTCACTCACGCAGGCCCAGCAAGAAACTGCGCAGTCTTATGCTGCCTCTGTGTCTGCCTTTCCTACCTCAGTGTTGATCTCCAGTTGTTGATCCCGCCTCTCTGCTCCGTACATGCTGCCTCCTGACTCCTCACCAGACCGTTGGTTCAATTTCTCACCTAACCTCGCTCCAGAAATTGAATTGACTGGTCTCCTTTAGTGTGTTTTCCAAGTGACTCTCAAGTCTCCTCTTATACTTTTCTCGTTGGTAAATCAACGGCCGAGATTAAGTCCCTGATCAACAGCTAAAATTAGATCTGGCTTGATCCATGACTTTTGGACCATTCTAACACAGTTTTATATTAATACACATTAATACTTTATTTTCCCTAAGTTTAAACTTAAGGACTCCAAAAACTATTAATTATTTTAATATCTCCCAAACTGTTTAGAATCTGCCCAAATCCTTTCTAGGTATTGGAGATCTCATGTGCCTTAGCCTCTCCACCAATTTTCGTGGCTAGAGAACATCCGATGCTACCCCAAATCAACACTCCCTCTTAGCGAGGATTGTGCTCTAGTAATACTCCTCACCAAGTATCACCCTGATCATCTAGCATCGGTCCCTGTGCTGATGCTAAGCCTCCCTGCCCAACATCCTCAGCACTGTTGCATCCTGTACAGCTGTCCATGCCTTTGGTACTACCACTAATGCATCTATATGACAACTCCCTCTGCATCCATGTAGTTGTTGGTCCTTTCTCCCAACATTGCATCCGCACTGCAACTCCCTCTGCATCCTTGCAGTTATCACTTCCATTTCTGCTATTGCAACGAGTTCTTTACCATCCCCATCTTTTCCCTGAAGTAGTCAAATTTTTTCCTTCCAAGGGCCTTAGAGAGGATGTCCGCCACTTGTTCTCCTATAGGAGTGTAACTCAACTGTACAGCTCCTCGTTGGACACGATCTCTGACAAAGTGACACCAGATATCAATATGCTTCGACCTATCATGAAACACTGGATTCTCAGAGAGTTTGAAACTTTGATGCAACTCTGATTATCACACATGATCCTGGTCATCTCCATATTCCTTCTGAATAGGTTCACAAGCTGTTTTCTAAGCCATATGGCTTCTCACGAAGTTGTGCTTGCCGCCATATATTCTGCCTCAGATGAGCTTAGAACCACGGACTTCTATTTCCTAGTGCACCAAGAGGTCATTCCTGATCCAATGTTGAAACAGTACCCAAAGGTACTTTTCCAATCCACTGAACTTCTTGCCTAATCTACATCAGTTCATCCACTCAATCTGATACCTTACTCCTGGTGTACAAGAGTCCATAATCGACTGTTCCCTATAAATACCTGAGAACATGTTTGGCTGCTCCCAGTGCACCCTCTTCGATTCCACCATGAACTGATTGAGGGTGTTGACAGAGTAGCAAATGTCTGGCTTGGTATTGACCAAATACATCAGGGACCCTACGAGTTGCCTGTATAGGGTGCGATCGACATCCTTGTCTTCTGATGCATCAATCTTTTTCCAGTTGGTGATCATTGGCGTAGCCATAGGTCTACAGTCCTTCATCCCGAATCTTTTCAGGATTTTTGTAGCATACCTCACTTGCCCAAGGAAGATTTCTCCCTTCTGTTGTCAAACTTCCAACCCTAGGAAGTAGTGCATTCGTCCCAAATCCTTCATATCAGATTCTATGGCTAGATTTTTCTTGTAGTCCCCAATGCGTCTGGATGAACCTGTCAAAAAGAGATCATCCACATATAATACTAAGATTAGCGGCTCGTTTTCTACAACCAAATAGTAGAGATTTGTATCCGCGTCACTCTTGACAAACCCCATCTTCTACAAGTAGCCATCTATTCGACCATACCATGCTCTCGGTGCCTGTTTCAGCCCATACAAGGCTTTGTTCAATCTACATACATGAGACTTCTTCTCGTGAGTTTGAAATCCCTCTGGTTGTTCAATGTATACTTCCTCTTCTATTATCTAAGCTGCAAGAGATATCACGGTCCTAATAGATGTATACCTGGCTACCGAGGCAAAGGTCTCCTCATAGTCATTCCCTTCCTTTTGAGCATATCCCTTAGCCACAAACTTGGCCTTGTATTTCTCAACACTGTCATCTGCAGCGTATTTGATCTTGTAGATCCATCTTGAACCTACCACTGATCTGTCTTGACGTCTTGGCACCACCTCCCAGACATCATTTACCATTATGGAATTGTATTCCTCTACCATCGCATCTAGCCAAGCCTGATGTTGACCTACCTCCTTGAAATTGGCAGGCTTTCCATCCTGAGCTACTAATGCCTGATATCTATCTGCCTGTTTTCGCTCCCTCTCATTGTTTCTTGGCACATCGATGAAGTCCTCTGCATCTCGCAGAATCTGACGAAGTTCCCTGCTAGTTCTTCCTCTACTAGCAGGTGCTTCTGTTCACTCCTCCTCCTCATCCTGAGAATCTTCTTGTCCTGAGGAAGAATTCTTTACTTTTGTCTCTTTCAACTGCTCCTCAAAAGGCATCTCGCAAGATCTTCTAAAAGCCCTATCCTCCATGAACTTTACATTTCGATGTACTACTACCTTCCTGCTCCTTGGAAGATAGATTCTGTATGCCTTAGCGTTCTCGCTATATCCTACCAGATATCCCTTTTCAGCAGTTTGATCCAGCTTCTTCCTCTTTTCTTCGGGTATGCAGTGATATGCTAGACTCCCAAATATCCTGAAATGACTAACTTCAGGTGTCTTCCCTATGAAGACTTCCTCTGGAGTAATCTTGCCCACTGCCCGATGAGGAGTCCTGTTCTAAACATAGACTGTTGTGTTGCATGCTTCTGCCCATAGGCGTTTTGGCATATCGTGATCATACATCATGGCCCTAGTTGCTTCTACAATATTCCTATTCTTTCTTTCCGCTACCCCATTCTACTTCGGATTATATGGAGTTGTCCACTCTCTTCTGATGCCCTCCTTAGCGCAAAAATTAGTGAAGTCCTTATCAACATATTCTCCACCATTATCTGAGCGCAAAAGTTTTATTTTCTTCCCAGTTAGATTCTCCACTAGAGCCTTGAACTCTTTGAATCGATAGAAATTCTCATCCTTGGTTTTCAGAAAATAAATCCAAGTTTTCCTTGAGTGATCATCAATGAAGGTAAGGAAATACTCGACACCATTGAAAGCTTTGATAGATATAGGTCTGCAGATATCAGAGTGTATCAATCCTAGTACACTCTTGGCCTTATGTTTGCTCTTAGGAAATGTTGCCTTGGCATACTTTCTTAGAACACATCCCCTGCATACATCATCTCGTTCCGTACTCAGATCCGAAACTCCTGTTACAGTGCTCCTGAGAATTCTCAGAGCTCCATGGTGCAAGTGACCCGTTCTTCCGTGCCATAGTTCGTTCAAATCCTGGTCTCCATGACTGCCTATTAGTGCCATTGGTGATTCTAGTTGCAATCTATACAACCGATTGCTTTTGCTCCCGATCTGCACTTTCTTTTTCCAGCTCGGGTGTTTGACGTATACCTTCTCCTTAATGAAGTAGACGTCATATCCCTGCCTTGTAGTTGCGACACGGAAAGTAAGTTCATCCCCAATCCTGGTACATGCAATACATTTGTAGCATGGAACCGTTCTCCCTATTCTATTTTAAAAACTATGGTACCCTTCCCTACTGGAGTACACTTTTCCTTGCTCCCCATGGTGATTTGAAAGTTCATCTTCTCTTCTCGATATTCTGAGAAACACTCCCTAATTCCCGTCATATGCCACAAAGCTCCACTGTCTATATACCATACTTCTGATGATGCAACACTAGTCATACACGCCACTTCTTCTTCCAACCTGGAAGCTAACATAGAGAAATCGAAATCTCTTTCTATTGTGCAATCTTCTGAAAATCTGTATGAGTCCCCTAACGTGGATGCCTCTGCATCGTGGTCTTGACCCATAACTGATTTTCCCTTTCTGTCTCTGATTACTTGCTCTGATACCATGTGAAAATTCTATCACTATAGCAACTGATTTATTTTTCCTACTTATTCCACAATAAGTTATTTACGAAATTACTTCAATAAACATTAAGAATAAATAATATTGCACATATCACACCGTAATACAGAAACAAACATATGCACAAGCATTAACACATTGACAGAGATATTTTGGAGAGCAGTCCCCAAAAAACCCAATGTGGGAAAACCGGTGCAGCAAGGGAGAATTTTATTATTCAGCAATTTTTTTGTAAAACAGGGTGCCAAACTGGCTTACCCACAGAGAAATAATTCTCCAGCACTTCTCCCAATCCCAGTGTCAGCCCGACTGACCTCTGCATGGCTCTCAAACCCTCTGCGTCAGCGCCTACTTGACTGCATCAGCCCTGGGCCTTTCTGCGTTACTCACACAGGCCCAGCAAGTGACTACACAGTCTTTTGTTGCCTCTACATTTGCCTGAAAAGCCCTGTGTCTGCCTCTCCTGCCTCAGCGCTAGTGGCTGATCCCACCTCTCTGCTCTGTACTTGCTACTTCCTGACTGCTCACTAGACCACTGGTTCAATTTCTCAACTAAACCCGCACCAGAAATTGAACTCACTGGTCTCCCTCAGTGTGTTCTCCAAGTGACCCTCAAGCCTCCTCATACTTTTCTCGTTGACAAATCAACGGCCCAGATTAAGTCCCTAATCAAAGGCTAAGATTAGATCTGGATTGATCCATGACTTTTGGACCATTCTAACACAGTTTTATATTATACACATTAATATTTTATTTTACCTAAGTCTAAACTTAGGGACTCCAAAAAATATTAATTATTTTAATATCTCCCAAACTGTTTAGAATCTGCCCAAACCCTTTCTGGATATTAGAGATCTCATGTGCCTTCACCTCTCCACCAATTTTCGTGGCTAGAGCACAACTGATGCTACCCCAAATCAACCCATTTTCGGCGTCGTAGCCGGGGACAAGCTTTCTTGTACCTAGGAGATCGACTAACCTTTTGGTTTTAGCATTTTTGAACTTTAGATTTAGATTCTTGTTCTAGTGGCGACTCCACTCAAACCAAATTTTGGAAGAGTCTCTACTAGGAGAAATTCAAGTGGTCTAGTTAGCCGCTCTCCTGATCCTGAAAGGGTTTTTAGAGAGAGGTTGAATAGACTTTCTCATAATAGAGCTCTTGCTAGTCTAGGGCAAGAGGCTATTTATGATATTCATTTGCTTTTTCAAGAACAAGTAGAGCCTAGCATCATGAATGATCTTTTTGCTCCTTGTGACTTCATTAACTTAAATGACTATCCTCACAATATCCCTAACAAGGCTATTGAAAAGTTGTCTTCCTTTCAAAGTAGCAATGTCGTTAGTGCTACATCACATGTGAAAAACTTTAATGTTTGTATCTTTAAATGGTGTAACATTGTTAACTATGAGGAAAGTTGTCTTCCTTTCAACGTAACAATGCCATTAGTGTTACATCACATGTGAAAAACTTTAATGTTTGTATCTTTAAATGGTGGAACACTACTAACTATGAGGATGTGAAGATGAGACATTTTGTTTTATCTTTAGAAGAGGATGCTCTTGATTGGCTCACTGAGCAACCTGCTAACTCATAACTCTTTACAAGCCATTCTAACTGCATTTTTAGATGTTTGGAGAGAAGAAGGAAAATAGATATTTGATCAATGCCATTAGCAACCTGAAGAAAAATGAGAATGAAACCATGGAGTTTAACAAGAGATTCAAGGAATTAGTAAAAACCATGCCTGCTACTATTAAACCTCCTGGTGAATTTCTTTTATGCTCATATCTAGATGCTTTTGGGGTTGACACTGCCTATGAGTTGAGGAGGAAGGAGCCTATGAATCTAAGTGTAGCTCAATTTGAAGCCTTAAAGATAGAAAGGGCTAGAAAGCAATTAGAAAAATCTGAAATTCTTGTTTTCAATAGAGGGCCATCAAAATCAAATGATTCCAAAGGCAAGGCCAAGGAAGAAACTACACATGATCCTATTAAAGAATTAACTCAACTCATTAAGAGCATGGAAGCGAATCACATTAAAGGAATGAAAACCATGCAAAATAGGTTGGTGGCCATTGAAAGATCACAAGTGCAAAGATTCCAACCTAGGCAAAATGATAGATGGCAAAAGAATAAAGGCCCTCGACAAGATTATAGGCCTCCAAATCCATTGGAATCCACCAACATGGTAGATCAGATTCCCCATTTTTGTAGGTCATGTAATGAGTTCCATGAAGAGGACACATGCCCATATGTAAAGAGAATTGTGGAAGGTAGCATGTTGGGAGATGAACATGTAGGAACAAGTGGTCAAATCAATATGTTCTCCATGGAAGATTAAATATACACCATTGAAAGAAATCAAGAGATTTAGCATAGGCCTAATAATCTTGGGGTTGACAATATGATTGCAAATTTTGACAAATTCACTAAGATTTTTGGGGAAAAACCTACATCTGGACATATTCTTGCTATGGCAAAACACAAAGGGATGACTTATCAGAGAAGAGATATCCAAGTCCGGAATAATCACAACAACAAAAAACTCCTCCTACTTCAAAATTAAATTTTGACTTGGGCAATTGGGTGAATAATGTGAAGGTTTCTATTTGAGTGACAAAACTTTTAAAGGTACCATTTCAAAGGGCCAAGTTACTAAGTGCCATTGAAGTTACTCAAAGGGAAGAAAAAACTAATGATGAACAAGAAAATGAGGAAATTGTATTGAAAAGTATGAACTGTTATGTGGGGAACGAAAATCATCTACCATTTTATGTTTCTTTGATAGTGAATGGTCGTCTTTTACACAACTACATGCTTGATTCAGGGGCTTCATCAAATGTCATGACCAAGAAAGTCATGGAGCAACTAAATTTAAGGGTATCTAGGCCCTATCACAACATATGTTCAATGGATTCTAAAAGAATTGAAGTATGTGGGATAATTAAAGATTTACAGGTTTTCCTAGCTGCATACCCAAACAGAATAATGTCTATGGATATTGTTGTGATAGATGTTCCTGATTCATGGGGAATGCTCCTATCAAGAAAATGGGCATCAGATTTAGGTGGTAGCCTTCAAATGGACTTATCATATGCCACCATCCCCATGCTTGATAATACCTTTGTTAGACTTTATCGGGAGTTAGAGAAAATATATCATGTTGAAGATTCAAGGAAACCCAACAATGACATTATCTATAGATCATGCCAGGCAGGAAGTGATGATGTGTTGACAAATTTTCTTGCCCCCCTAACACAACAGATTCAAAATGAAGAGATTGGGCATAGCTCAAAAAGCTTGGGTACTTCAAATTTTCCATCAGAGCATTTTCAATACAAAGCAATAGGATTCGCAATAAATGCATCATCATCACCATTCAACTAACCAAGAAGGAAAGAAAAAAGATATAAAAAATGAACCACCAATTTTTGAGTAAGATCAAGCCTCAACGCATCAATAGTCGAAAAAGGAAAAGGAAGAGGGGTTTGGTGTATCTGATGGCCACAAACAGGGTAACATTGGGGCAAGTCATAGTCTCAAAATCGTCAGAATTGGACAAGGCACATCAAAGAAAGAACCTAGGGACTTGCCTGTGAGTAGGCAGGTTCTCAAGATGGATTTCACTGAAGACATCTGATGCCATGGGGCATCCTTTTGTATCATATTTCTAACCTTAACCCTCGTCATTTTTGTTTAATTAGTTTTATTTCAAGAATAAATTGTCATTTATGCTCTTAGAATAAATTTCCATTTCTTTATTTATGTACTTGATTTCTTTTGATGATATTTTGAATGGATACTATTGATATATGTCTATTGTCAATGGATGCAGATTCCAGGTTCTTGCACACTATCACTTCATATCTAGCATGCATCCCCATATGGAGCCAAATGTTGACCACTGAAGTGGCACCTGATGATTATAGGAAGACTCCATGCCCACAAATGTACCGAAGTGCGCTTGTGTTGGGTTGTGTTATATTCTTTCCACGACTAGCCCAGGTAGTTAACCGAGCGGTTAGAGGGGGGTGGAGCCCCCCCTTCGTTGCGCTGATTGTGTAGCGAGAGGATCACAGGGGGGTTGACGCGTACCCGTAACCCCACTTTATGGGGTCTGGGGCAACGCCCCGAAAAATTTTGGTTTTGGACCCTATGTTAGGTTGGGCGGACTCACCTATGGTTTTGTGCATGATTTTCGCACATGTTTTTGGACGCGATGGTTTTTCGGTCCATGGTATTGGATGTTTCGGCATGTATAAATATGTATTATAACATTGAAAGGAACATAATGAAAAATCAAGCTGGTAGTCCCGGTTTTGGGATCCAGGGGAAATCTCTGTGTATATGTGTTTTATGTGTTATGCTCTCGCATTGTTTATTTTATGTGTTTTAGAATTCGTATGCAGGTAATTTCTGTACACGGTTAAAACCTACATTTGGTATCAGAGTTGTTTTTGGCTTCAAGGGGACGCCTTTGTTGCTGAGGGGTTTTGCTCGGGCCTGTGGTAGACCCTGCTCAATGAGAGATCTACGAGATCGATTCTAGTGGTAAAAGAAGATGGCGAGAAGTGGAAAGATAGAGATCGAGAAATCTAATGGTCAAAGTTTTGAGTTGTGGAAACTCAAGATGGAGGATCTGTTGGTGGATAAAAATCAGTAGATCGTGGTAGATCCAGGTACTAAACCAACAAGAGTGTCCAATGAAGAATGGAAGAAGTTAGATCAGAAAGCAAAGAGCACAATATGATTGTGTGTCTCAGATTCAGTATTGTTGAATGTAACAGGGGAAGCTACAGCAAAGGCTTTGTGGGACAAGTTAGGGACTTTGTACCAATCTAAGTCTCTGGTGAATAAATTGTTCCTACGGAAAAAGCTGTATAACCTGAGGATGAAAGATGGAGACTCGATGACAAAGCATCTGAACGCATTTAATACTATGCTAAGTTAGTTAGCATCTGTTGATATTAAAATTTCAGATGAAGATAAGTGCATCAGTTTGTTGTGTTCTCTACTAGATTCGTGGGATAGTCTGGTTACTACAATAGGTAGCAATGCAACTGCCTTGCATTTTGATGAAATAGTCTCATCCTTGCTGACGAAGGAGATGAGACGAAAAAATATGGAGAGCCAGAATGGTGATGCCTTATCTGTACAAGGATGGTCCCAGAACAGAAACAAAAATAAGTCATCGAGTGGGAGATCTAACTCTAAAGGGAGATCTAAATCTCCAGGAAAACCTGTAAAAGTGGTGTGCTGGAAATGCAGAAAGGAAGGGCACTACAAAAGGGACTGTAAATCTAAAGCTCCTGATAAAGGAAAGGGATCTGATGATGCTCCTTCTGCAGAGGCGAAAACCACCTCAGATGAAGGTGGGGATGTGTACTTGGCTTCTTCAAGTACACATGTGATCATGAGGCATGGTTGATTGACTCAGGTGCATCCTTTCACTTCACTCCCCATAGAGAGTGGTTCTGCGAGTATGAGAAATACGATGGTGGTGATGTGTTCTTAGGGGATGATAGGAAGGCTAGAATCGTTGGTCACGGAAAAGTAAAGTTGAAGTTGCAAGGTGGAAGAGTTAGAACACTTGCGGGTGTTCTGCATATTCCTGCATTGGCCAAAAATCTGATTTTTGTAAGCAAGTTGGATGATGCAAATGTAAAAATAGTGTTCGAGAAGGATACCTGCAAGATGGTTCGGGGAGCACTGGTATTGATGCGGGGAGTTCGGATTGGAACTCTTTACAAGCTGCAAGGTAGAACTATTGTTGATGGGTGCAACAGTTCTGTGGTTCCTGAAAGTGGAGCAGAAAATCTAGTGGTCTCTGAAGAGAAGACCATGTTGTGGCATCAAAGGCTTGGACATATTGGAAAGAATGGCCTTCGAATACTTCATGGTAAAGGTATGGTAGAAGGTATGAGTAATAGCTCTCTGGATTTTGATTTCTGTGAAAATTGTGTATATGGAAGCAGAATCGGGTGAGTTTCCCTCTGGTGGTAAGAGGACGAAACAAATATTAGAGCTGTGCACAGTGATGTGTTTGGACCTGTGAAGGTTCCATCACTGGGTAAGTCTGTGTACTATGTATCATTTATAGATGACTTCTCAAGGAATACATGGATATATTTCCTTAAGAAGAAATCTGAAGTCTTTGACAGGTTTAAAGAATTTAAGGCTCTGGTGGAAAATCAGACAGAGAAGAAGATAAAGGTGCTGAGGACAGATAATGGTGGAGAAGTTTTGCAGTAAAGAATTTGAAGAATTCTGTAAGAAGTGTGGTATAGCACGACAAAAGACTACTCCATATACACCTCAGCAAAATAGAGTTGCGAAAACAATGAACAAGACGTTGATGGAAAGGGCAAGAAGCATGCTTAGTGGTGCCAGGTTAGGACAGGAATTCTGGGCAGAGGCGGTGGAGACAGCATGTTACTTGGTCAACAGATCACCTTCATCAGCGTTGGAAGATAAAACTCCACAAGAGGTATGGACTAGTAAGAAACCCTCTCTTTCACATCTGAGGGTATTTGGATGTGATGCATATGTACATGTTCCAAAGGAGAAACGAACCAAGTTGGATAGTAAATATGAAAAGTGCATCTTTATTGGGTATAAGGATGGTCTAAAGCAATGTTACTAGGGAGCGAGAGCGGAAACGGGAGCAGGAGCGACCATTTTCAGAAGCTCCCGGTTTGGGAGCGAATCTCGGAGCGATCTTTTTAAAATATATATATTTTTTATATTTTTCAATTTTTGATACATGTATGTCAACAAAAACATGTAGAATGATGAATTAGACATAAAAAAAACATAAATTGATCATTGAACCATATCACATCAATCACCTAGAAATTATAATCGTCATCAACCATGTCCACAAGTTAGTAAAATACATATTACAACTGCAACATATTGAGTCTCGTGAATCATGATTCATCAAATTCAATCTTGAAGTTTCAACTTCAAGCTTTCAAAATTGAAAATTCAATATATAACATTTATCATCATTGATCACCAAAGTTGTACTTGTAAGCTAAGTTTAACCATTACAAGAAGTAATATCTTAGATATTTCTAAGTCCTAACTTCTAACTGTTAACATGAAATGAAATGTTATAAAATGAAACATGAATAATGAAATGAAATGAAACAACTTTAGTATTTCACGAAGCATCATATTCATAATTCACAATCATTACCAATGAGTTATAATTGCCAAGGCCCAACTTCAAACTTCAAATTTTCATTGTCACAGTGATATATTGTTTACAAAAAATATCGTTATGATATGAAAGAGTTAAGAGTCAAGAGTCAAGGACTCAAAACTCAACAGTTATGAAAAGTTAAAACTAAAGTCCAATAGAAACTAAAAAAGACAAGTAAAATGTAAATGATAAATCTACATGTGGCCCTTGCCACGAGAGTCTCCAGGAGTATAAGTAGGTCGTGGTGG
>APFE030232057.1:84607-148565 GCA_000404065.3 Pinus taeda | reverse complement strand
TGTCATACCCAGGGCTCTTGTATCCTTGAGGGGCATCATTTATGGCCGAAACCATTTCGTGCCAATAAGGTGAGCGAAGAACGTTGAATGGTATCCCACATGCATAGAGAAACCTGTAAACCTTTGAATCCACATCATTCCTACACCCCTCATCAAGGAAATCTGATATGGTTCTACGCCTTAAACCTGATGACCCTGTGCCTCCATATCCACTGCCTTGGGAGGATGCTGAAGGAGTTCTTTGTGATTGTGAACTTGGTTCATAGAAACCCCTTGATTTTTTTTATTTGTATTGGGCTTCCTCCTCTTCCCTTATGTATTTGGCTCTATCCACTGCTGACACCGCTAGACAAGTTTTGATTCCTATTTGTTTGTATCCATCCCATGGCCTTTTCCCGCAGAGGTGTCTTCTAGCACGGGTGTATGAACCTGTGTAATCATTGTTGCAATGGGGGCAATGAAATTTAGTGGTTCCACCCCCTCTCCCTGTTTCAGCCCTGTTAACATATTTCCACAATGGGGTTTGGTCTTGTCTAGTTTTTTGAGGGTCATGTTCACCCCCTCCAGCTCCTCCTCACCGGGGTTTTCATCAATTCAACTTCTCCAGCTTCTTCATCCCCCTCTTCAGTTTGGCCCCTTTGTTTCCTACTCTCCAGCACCATAATAACCATAAAAGGGACCAAGAAGAGGAAAATGCCAAGAAATATAGCCAGGTCCATGGTGTTTGATATTTGTAGGCTTTTGAATCTGCAAGTTATTTTAATTTATATGGATCAATAACTTTAATTTATTAATTTAATTTAGATTCATGATTTTTAAACTAAATAAGGTTAATAAACTAAATAAATTAAATTAAACTAACTAAATTACTACCTAACTAAATTAAATTAAACTAACTAAATTACTACCTAACTAAATTAAACTAACTAAACTAACTAAATTACTAAGTTACTTACCTCTTTGCAGGCTTGCTCCTTGCTCCTCAGCGCTTGCTCCTCGCTTCTCCTCACTCCTTTTCTCTTGCTCTCTAGCTCTTCTCAACTCATTCAAGTGATAATGAAATGTTTTTTGGCCCATTGGGCTTTTAAAACAAAAAAAAAATTAAAAAATTTGATAATTTTTTGGGGTCCGCGGAATTTTTTTCCGCCAGTATGCTCCCAGCGCCGCCCGATTCACTCCCGGAGCGATTTTTTTAAGTTCGGGAGCGATCGCTCCCAGACTTTAAATTTCGCTCCAGGAGCGATGCTCCCAACAACGCTCCCGAAATTAGCAGGAAGCAAAAAAAAAATTATCGAAAGCGCACTCCCGACCCGCTCTGGCCCAGAGCACAGATTGGGAGCGGTTTGAAGGGGGGGGCGCTCCCCCGCAACTTTGGTTCAAAGGGTTATAAGCTTTGGAACCCAGTAAAAAGGAAGGTTGTATACAGCCGAGATGTGGTGTTCAGAGAGGTAAAAGATGTTATTAAACATGAAGTCCAACCAAAGGAACTTGAGAAGATAGAATTTGAGTTAAAAGAGGAAGAATCAGACTCTACTAGAGGAAGAATCAGAGGATGAAGAGCCACAAACTCCAGGTGTGAGAAGATCAGTTTGAGAAAGAAGGCAGCCAGAAAGGTATAGTCCATCTGCTTTCTGTTCAAATTTTGTTTTATCTATTATTGATGATGATCCTAGAACTGTGAAGGAAGCAGTAGATTCAAAGGATGGAAAACTCTGGAAAGAGGCCATGGTTGATGAAATGGCATCTTTGCACAAAAATGAGGCTTGGGATCTAGTGGAGTTGCCAGCTAGAAAGAAACCCATTGGTAGCAAATGGGTGTTCAAAAGGAAGACAAATGCAGAAGGAAAAGTGGAGAAATTCAAAGCTCAGTTGGTAGCAAAATGTTATTCCCAGGTGTCGGGAATTGATTTTGGTGATATTTTTTCTCCTGTTGCCAAGGTAACTTCTATTAGATTACTTTTATCTGTTGTTGGTTCTTTTGATTTTGAGGTAGAACAGATGGATGTGAAGACAACATTTCTTCACAGGAATCTGGAAGAGGAGATCTACATGAAGCAACCTGAAGACTTTGTGGTGAAGGGTAAGAAAAAATTGGTATGTAAGTTAAAGAAGTCTCTGTAGGGGTTAAAACAGTCACCAAGGATGTGGTATCAGAAATTTGATACATTTATACGGGGACTTGGCTTCACCAAAAGCAAAGAAGATCACAGTGTGTATTTTAAATTAATTGGTGACCGTGTTATTTATCTGGTCTTGCATGTAGATGATATGTTGCTAGTTGGAAATGACAAAGAAATTATCTAGGATTTGAAGACCCAGTTGTCCTCCAAATTCGACATGAAAGATCTTGGTGCTGCAAACTATATTTTGGGCATGGAAATTAAAAGAGATCGGGCAAAGAGGAAGCTCTAGTTAAACTAGAGGAAGCATGTTGAGACAATATTGCAGAGGTTAAATATGTAGGATAGTAAATTGTTGAAGGTTCCTATTCCTGTAAGTGTGAGGTTATCTGTTGAACAGTGTCCCAAGACACAAGAAGAGGAAGAGTACATGTCTCGTGTTCCATATGAAAGTGTAGTCGGTAGCCTAATGTATGCAATGGTATGTACTAGACCAGACATTGCACATGCAGTGGGAATATTGAGCAGGTTTATGTCAAAACCAAGGAAGGAGCATTAGATAGCAATGAAGCGGGTGTTCAGGTATTTGCGTGGCACTAGTGATTATGGTTTGTGCTACCAAGGAAGACTATGATTGGATAGAATGTTGGATATTCATGGCTTTGTCGATGTTGACTGGGCTGAAGATCTGGATCAAAGAAGATCTACAAGTGGGTATGTGTTTAACCTATTTGGAGGTGCAGTCAATTAGATGAGTAAGAAACAATCTGTAGTGGCACTATCAACTACAGAGGCAAAATACATGGCAGCCATTCATGCAAGCAAGGAAGCAGTTTGGTTGCAGAGATTGTGTTCAAGTATGGGGTTAGTACAGGGAGCTATAAGGATAGACTGTGACACCCAAAATGCAATTTTCTTAGCAAAGAACCCCACATATCATTCAAAGACAAAGCACATTGATGTTCAATATCACTTTGTGAGGGATATGATAGAAGACAAAAAGGTGTTGCTGGTAAAGGTGGACACTTTCAAGAATACTGCAAATGCATTGACAAAATCTGTGAGCTCCGAGAAGTTCTCTTGGTGTACAGAAACAATGGGTGTTTCAGGGCTGGAAAAATGACTAAGCTCTCTTGTAGCCCCCCTGTGGAAAGAAAACCACAAGTGGGAGAATGTTGGGTTGTGTTATATTCTTTCCACAACTAGCCACGTAGTTAACCGGGAGGTTAGAGGGGGGGTGGAGCCCCCCCTTTGTTGCGTTGATTGTGTAGCAGGGGGGTCACAGGTGGTTTGAAGCGTACCCGTAACCCCACTTTATGGGGTCTGGGGCAGTGCCTCAAAAAATTTTGGTTTTGGACCCTATGTTAGGTTGGGCAAACCCACCTACGGTTTTGTGCACGATTTTCGCACATGTTTTTGGACGCGATGGTTTTTCGGTCCATGGTATTGGATGCTTCGGCATGTATAAATATGTATTATAACACTGAAATGAACATAATGAAAAATCAAGCTGGTAGTCCCGATTTTGGGATCCAGGGGAAATCTTTGTGTATATGTGTTTTATGTGTTATGCTCTTGCATTGTTTATTTTATGTGTTTTAGAATTCGTATGCAGGTAATTTCTGTACAGGGTTAAAACCTACAACTTGTACCATCATATATCATTAGTCACCGTAGTTTTTAAACTCTACTTCTATCTTCTCATCATCATTCTTGTATACATATTCCACACCCACTGCGAATTGTAATAAGTGATACTAGTAATGATGAGTTTTGAGTCTGTAACGGGCCTAGGATGTTGGGGCTCATTCAGTGAATGAGTACACCTTGGAGTGTTTTGTTTATCTGGTTAATTATCCCTTTTTCTTCAAAGGCAGATAATTTTCTGGGTTTTTTCACTCACATTTTACCCCAAATCTGGGGTGACAGTTTGAAGGTTGAGCCCCAAATCCGGGGTGGCGGTTTGAAGGTTGAGCCCCTAACACATCTTAGTGTCTAGAGTCGATGTATGTTACCATCTTAGTGTTTAGAGTCGATGTATGTTCCTTGGAAAGTGTCCACTTAATAACCTGAAATTTTGCAAAATTTGTGAAGAGGACCATTCAACAGAACATTGCCCATCGTTACCAGGATTACTAAAGGCACTCAAGAAATCAAGTAAGGAATCAAATCGACTACCAAGTATAACTCAAAACCCATCACCAATTGATACTTGGAATAATGTTTATTATCCTGAGCAGGTTCCTCAACATGTTTATAATCCTACATTTTCATGGAAAACTTTTAATCCTCCTCCAATTGAACACATTGCTTCATGGCCGCAGTGGCCCTCTCCTCGGCCCTCATCCTCGAGCCAGATGTCTCCATGGCCTCAAGAATGGCTTGGATCCTTCTCTCTAGGGCAATCTCCCATGTAAATTCAATCATATGAGCACCAACAACAACCACAATTTCTTTCCAATGCACCATCAAGTCATCCTCCTCCATGTTCCCAACTGCATGTGCAACCTTATCCTAGCCTTAATCCATATCCTAACCCAAACCCTAATCCATACCCTTACCCTAGTCCATACTCTCATCCATACCCTAATCCATACCCTAGATCTAACCCTAATCCATACCCTAGACCTAACTCTAGTCTTAATCCAAAACCTAGATCTAACCCTAGTTCAAAGCCTAAACCTAATCCAAATTCAAATCATAGTCCAAGCCTTAACAAAAACCCTAGCCCAAACCATCTTCTAAACCCTAATCTAAACCATCAGGTTGCACAACAGTTTGAAACACCTATTCTTCCCGCTATCGAACAAAATGTCACATCTTCCATGTTGGGAAAGGGAATGAATTTGGAAACTTCCCCCATTACTGCAGAACATTTACCCAAGGAAGTTATAATTCAAATACCACCAGAGGAGCAATCTTTCATTGGAACTTGTTCTCAAAATGTTGTTGAAGCTCAAAACCCTAGAATCTCTCTCAACCATTCTTGTCAATTTGAAAATCAAATATTTGAGCCTGAACTTGAGGAATTTATCTCGTCTTTCACCAGATTCTTTGTGCCTCCAAGGGAGTGACTATCAAATTGTGGAAGACTTACATCAATTGGAGAACCATAAATATGTAGATTCCATTGAATCCTGGTTTCGAGCAGTCATCAACCCACCTTATTTCCTCATCATTCAGAAATTTTTGATACCATGTCAATTGAAGCAATTGGTTTCTCACGCTTTGGTGTGTCTTGAAGTTTATTCTTTAAAACTAAGTGTGAGTATAATCAACATTTTGTTACGCACATGGCTTCATTGGAAGTATGCCTACACTTAAAGGTGATATTTTCTTTCAAAATAGGGTAGGGTAATATGAGAGTAATGAATAAAGATGTATAACAACACTCTTGAACTTGTGATTCCCTAAAAGCACAACTTTGGAAATTTCTATTATTATGCACTCTCATGGTAAGACTTGTCAGAAGAACTTCACGCTTAATGCCTCATATTTTATAAAGTGACTTTGATTATTGATCAATATGTCAATGAAGGGTATTGTTATAAGTTACATGTAATACATTTTCCTATTCTAACAAAATATCATCTAGAAAATCTTTTCAAGTCCCTCTTCAAAAGAATCAATGAAAAAACCTCCTATGGTGGACCATGCTTACAAAACTCTAATAAGCTTTCATAAAGAACCCTGACATGATCAACTCAAGGAATCTTTTTGGTCATTATCTGAGATGTTTTTTTAAATAAGTTCTTAGGGTAGCATGACCAACCAGTGAAGAATAGTAATTAAAAACTTTTCACACCATCCTGCACTCTTAAGGAGTAGATTTGCTTCCCCAACTATCAAGTAACCTATCTAAGGTTAATTATAATCAGGGTTTTGTTCTAGAAACATAAACAAATTAATTGAGGGATAGGAGGTCTCATTGTGCGCCGACCTACTATGATCATGGGTCCTAAGGAGAATGACATTATCGCTACTGGTCACCAAGCCAGGGTAATGGCTCTTAGTTGAAAACTGGAAGACAAGAGGTCTCATCACAAGTCGGCTTGTTCATTCTTGTTAGTTCTTGTGAATGGCATTATCGTTAGCTGGTTACCAAGCTAGGATAGCGGCCTTCAATTAATTTCTAAAAAGAGAAAAACTAAATGTTCTTAAATGACTCTGAATCTATATCTAATAGGTGGGACAAAAGCATTTCATGAGGTTAAAAGGTATCCCTGTCGAGGCTATAGACGCCTGCTAGCAGCAGGGCCATGCCTGTGGTATTAAAGTTAATTTTACACTATGATTTACTTGGTTGTTTTTGCCCTTCCCTAAACTCATTATCAATCTCTTTGAGAATGGCTTTAAAATCCTTCTGGTGTTATGACTTGGAGTTCTATCTTTTTGGAATGATTTTATAGACGTGGAACCCTTAGTGTAGGTAATTCACTATGCCCAGGCAAGAGGAGCTTCAACTATACATAAATAATGGTAAAATGGTCATTGTGGGAAGGTATGACTATGTCTACTTTTAACACCATGGGTTTTAAATCATGTCACTCATATTTACAACGAGGATATTAAATTGAAACCTCTGATTTGAGATGCCCCCGAGATATTTTTTTGGAAATTTTAAAAGCTGGCTATTTTTATTCAAGTAATAACACCATCCTTGCAATTTAGTTTTTCCATGGCAGCTTTTGTTTTAGATTTTCTTGAAATTAGTCTAAGCAAATAAAGAGTCCAGCAGACACTTTGTTTTTAGAACAAGTCTTATTCAGCGCAGGAAGTGTGATCACACAAAATTACAGGAACACCATTGCAAATGCCTATAAATGTTTTTTAATTTTGTTTTTTTGCAAGGGAGTGACAGTACCTGATTTCCTTGCATGAGGACATGCAAGATGGTCAGCATGGGGGGGTGTTGGGCCTCCATTTTCTCTTATTTTTACTCGAAATTTGTCATGTTGTTGTTTGGCTAAATGATTATTTTCGAGACTATTCATTACTTCCCTTGTTTTATCAAGATTAATACATTATTAATAAAGGTTTGTCTGTTGCAGGTTTAAAATTGATTTGATCATGCTTTTATACAGGCTATGGACCAGCATTTACCTGCCTATACCATGCAACAGATTCCTGCACCATTTTATGGTTGCCTGCACTCTAAAGAATTCCTGGACTACACTCACGTTCCTGCACTAGAGTCAAGGGATGTGTACAGTTCCTGTTTCAGTGTTACACCAATTTTCAGTTGGGTTTCATTTGAGCGATAGACAATGTTAATTTGCTTTACAGCTGAAATGGTTATGTTATGTTGCTCCAATATGTTCAACTGAGTTGACGGAATTAGAACAAGTTAAAAGCATGTTTGCACAGGGTATCATCCACAAACCAACGGCCAAACTGAGAGGGTTAACAAATGGATGTAGGGTTATCTTCGGAACTGCGTGACCGAGTAGCAAAGAGTGTGGGTTCAGTGGCTACACCTAAGGGAGTACTACTACAACACCACCCACCACATGTCCATTGGTATGTCATCCTTTCGTGTCTTGCATGGATATGATGCTTTATCTTCTGCTAGCAATGTTTTTGGAGACAGCAGGGCCCCAAAGGCCAAAGATTGGATCTAAGAGAGCCAAGACATCCTCAAGGCTCTCAAGGATAACTTATTGGCAGCCGAAAACCAGCAGAAAAAGTAAGCAGATAGACACTGGATTGAGAGGTAGTTTGAGGAAGGGGACTTTGTTTACTTGCGATTACAGCCATATCTTTAGTCCACCTTGAAGCAGAAAGGGGTCAAGAAACTACAGCCACATTTTTATGGGTCGTACAGGCTGATTCGGAGAGTTGGAGAGGTCGCTTATGAGCTGGAGCTTCCCCCAGGAAGCAAAATCTACGTCTTTCATGTTTCATGCCTTAAAAAGGTGTTGGGTCAGCAAGTGACAGCAGCTATGGATTTGCCACCATTGCATGATGAGGGGCATCTGGTTCAAGAACCAAAGGCCATTCTGGAGACTAGGGAGAGGAAGCTGAGGAGCAAGACTATCAGAGAATATTTTGTGCATACGAGGAACTTGTCGAATGAGGATGCCACTTGGGAGGGTGAACACATACGTGAGCATACAACATTGAAGTTGCTTGGGACAACCAACATTTGGAAGGGGAGGATTGTAATGTCCCTTCCTAAATTAATTTTTCACGAGTTTATTTGTTCTACAATTTTGACAACTTTGGAAGCCATGGGACCCATGAGATTTCTGGGAAATGACTTAGGACGAAAAAGGGACCCAAATGTTTTATTGGTAAAGCATGGGGGCCACCCACACGAGGAAATATGCACTACCTTAGAGGGAAGTTCGAATCGTTAAGGAGAAAAAGTCGAAATGCTAGTTGGAGGGGGCCCACATGGGAAAAAGAGGCTAACGAATTATAAATAAAGGAGGCCTGGCCTCATTTGGTATCTTTTTCCTACTGAACTCAACCTTAGTCGCTCAAACTACTTAGCCAAGTCACTTGTTGTTTAGCAACGAGCTCTCCAATTTGAGAACTCACCCTCTCTTCAGTGGACCACGAGTGCCACACTAGTGAGGTTCCATTCTACTATTCTAGAGTGCAAGAGAAGATTCAGGGCATTAAACTCAGCTATCATTCAGCTAGTGTGTAGTTCAAGAGGACGCAGTAGGAGAACACGTAGGAGCTATTCCAGGGGTCTTCCAAGGTGCAATTGCCAAGACAATTTTGGTGAAAGAAATACAGGGAGACACTAGCCTTTGGGAGGATTTTGGGAGCAGGAGCTTGCTATTTGAGAGCAGTTTGATTTACAGCACCCAGGGCCAGCGCAGAAGCTTCTCACTGGGCACACGTGGGAATGTGGGTCGAATTGTGGAACGAGTATTTGCTGGGAGAGAAAGGGAAAGTTTGGGGAAGATTGTCTCAGCTATTTTGGAGTGTTTTGGAGGAATTTTCTGGAGCTACAGGCAGGCCATACTTTCTAGCAGTTGGAGGAGGACGTGGCTCTTGGGAGGCCGAATTTCTGGGGTCAAAACCATGCCAAACCTTTTCTGGGTTTTGGTGGGTTTTGTTTGGGGAGTGTGGAGTTAATTTGGTAGAATTTTCTGAGCACCAGAGGCGGGGTTTTCAACAGCATCTTTACAGCAAACAGCACAGTTTCACTAGGGTAGCGCAGGACACTATTGCAGCGATTATTTCTGCCATCTGGGCTTGACATCTTATCAACTGGGCTTGGTCACGCTTGCCATTGAGGGAAGCCCAGGCGCATCTCTTCCACATTATTGTACTATTGCTCCCAAATCGTAACAAAATGGCTCAGCGGGTTATGATTTTTGGACTTTTTATGGGTGTGCACTGAATGTTTTAATTTTATGGTGTTGTCTTTATTGTTTTCTTTGCATATCATTGTTTTTCCTAGTTTGGGACATTACACCTCCCCACCCAAGATTCTTTGTCCTGAAGCTAGTGTAATCCTAGATGTTGAAGTATATGCTCCCCCTCCCATGTTGCATCCTCTGTTGGAAAATATTTCCATTGAACAAGGTATTCGTTGATGACCCCATTCCTCAATATCCTTTCTCTCATCTCTAATATCTCCTCTGAAACCAACACCATCTATCCTTCCTCATCCAAAGGAGGCAATTCAGATGAAGATATGACTTGTTGCCCCAATGCTTTGTTCAAACAAGACATGTGGAAGACATTATGTATCTTGCTCCCTTTCGAAATCTCTAACTCATAGGCTACCTCTCCCACTCTTCTAGTGACTTTGTATGGCCTGTAAAATCACGACTCCATCTTCTATGAACCTTTTTGTTTGAGGGTGGATTGTCTATAAGGTTGTAGATGCAAATATGCCATGTCTCCCTGCTCGAAACTCCTCTCAAGCCAGTGTCTATCAACATAAATTTTTTGTTGGATTTGTGTTGTATGTAAATTGTCCTTGAAAGCCTTGAGGATATCTTAGCTCTCTTGGATCCAATCTTTAGCCATTGGGGCCGAGCTATCTCCAAGTACTAGCTCTACAAATGAAGTGGCATCGTAGCCATATAGAACCCTGAATGGCGACATCCCAATCGACATGTGATATGTGGTATTATAGCAGTACTCTCCAAGGTGCAACCATTTCACCCAAGCCTTCTACTGCCCTATCACTTAAGTAACCCTCCAGCCATTTATTTACTATCTTTGTCTGTGCATCGGTCAGGGAGGTGATAAGATAACTCGTGCTGGGTGTGAGATCTGTTGCTAGTGCCCACTAATCTGAAAAGCTCCTGCCAAAATCCACCCATGAACCTACTATCTCTGTTACTAACAATGATCTTGGGCAGACAATGCAACCTAAAAACCCCCTGGAAGAGTAATTCCACTATCTGAGTTGTCGAATAACTAGAAGGGACCGCAAAGAAATGGGCGAACTTAGTCAACCTGTCCACCACAACATAGATGCAATCTCTCCCATATACTAATGGTAACCCTGTGATGAAATCATCAAGATGCTCTCCCACTTAAGTTTTGGGATAGGCAATGGTTGAAGCAAGTCTACGAGATATGCGTGCTCGTCTTTGTTCTATTGGCACGTACTACACCCACAGACACTTCTTAGGGCTTCCTCCTTGAGACCTTTCCATGTGAATCTCTCTCTAATGGTCCTACAAGTCTTGAGGAAGCCAGGATGCCTTGCTAATGGAGAATCATGTGTTGCATGCATAATCTTCTCTTTCAACTGAGACTCGGGCACCAAGTAAATCCTTCCCATGTAGTAAATGATGTTATTGAACACCCTGTACCTATCATTCTGTAGCTGACGATCCAAGATCTAACAAGCCAAATTGTTCTTCGAGTACTCCACTAGAAGGTGGGATTTCCAATCTGTCGAGATGTCCATGAGAGAAATTGTTGCTAGTCTCCTAGATAAGGTATCTGCAACCACATTGTTCTCACCCTTTACATATTCTATCTCAAAATAATATTCTTGCATTTTGTTGACCCACTTTTGTTGCTTGTCATTGAGCTCCTTTTTGGTCCAGAAAAAACTTGAGACTGTTATGATCGGTCTTCATCTTGAACTTGTTCCCTACCAAGTATGGCCTAAACTTGGCCAATGCATGCATAATGGCTAGCATTTCCTTATCATAGATGGAATAGAAGCGTTGATAGTCTCTGAGTTTCCTACTCTTAAATGCAATGGGATGATTATTCTGCATCAAAACCACCCTTATGCCTTCCCTTGGGGCATCACACTCAAGAAATGGTTGCAAAAATGTAATGTTCCAAACTTAAACAAACACTGATATGCAAAAACAAATACAATTCATACATAGAAAAATAAAAACAATCAGCAAATACTCAATACACATCAGAAATGAGAACCAGCTGAGCCATTTTATTAATGGAATGGAGCGAGTACAATAGTATGGAAAATGCATCTGAACTTGCCTCAAGGGCAAGCTTAACAGAACCTAGGTGTCAAACAATAATATCAATGTTGGAAAGATAACTGCTCCTCTAATGCTCTGGGTTGTCTCCTAGTAACTACACTATTGGCAGGAAAGGAACTGCAAGAAACCCTATCTCCAGTGCACAAAAAATTATGAAACTTTAGCCCCACACTCCTTGGCCAAAACCCACAAAAACCCAAAAAGGGTTTGGCCAAAATCCAACCTCCAAAATTTGGCTTCCTCTATGACCTAAGCCCTCCAAACTGCTCCAAGAATATAGCCTACAAGGAATGGCCACAAAATTCTCCTCCAAGCTCTGAAAGGGAAGAAAACACCACTCCAAGTATCTCCTCTAACCTCCACGGCAAAACTCAGCCTCTAGCACTGATACTCTACCCAACTAGTGAGCTCCCAGTACTGCCTCTGCACTAGCCCAGGTAGTGCGAAAGTCACACTGCCAAGCAATAAGCTCAACCAACTCCCAAACTCTCCATACCGATAATCCTCCCTAGCCTATCCTAGAAAATCTCACGCCCAAACTCCACTGCAAGACAGCAACAACAACTCGGTCTCCTCCTCCAGTAATACACACCACCTGGAAGTGAATGTCTCTATTAGAAATCACAATGAGATCCTCCTCCTAAAGAAATGCAAAAAACCTTCCTAGGGTGGCAGTCGAAGTCCCCTGAAGAAAGGGTGAGCTCT
Organism: Pinus taeda; assembly: GCA_000404065.3. Taxonomy (NCBI): domain Eukaryota; kingdom Viridiplantae; phylum Streptophyta; class Pinopsida; order Pinales; family Pinaceae; genus Pinus; species Pinus taeda. The sequence goes on along the minus strand of APFE030232057.1, from coordinate 136,297 downwards.
TCACTTGAAGAACTCGTGCTAAACAGCGAGTGACTTGGCTAAGCAGCTCAAGCAACCAACAGAAATTGATATACCCAAAAAGATGAATGAGATGAGGAGAGTTGCCTTCCTTATATAGATTTCGTGGAGCACTTTTACCTCCAATTAATCCTCCATCGTGTGCCCTCACTTAACCAACATCATGCAAAACTTAACCACCTCCACACAAATCAAACCAAGGAGTGCGTATTTCCCTAGTGAGGGTGGCCCCCGTGTGTAACTTAACTACCACACAAATAACTTTTCGTAAGTCTAATCTCCTAGTAAAATCAAATAGGGTCCACTAGCTCCAAAATTGGCCCCATAATACAAAAATTAATCTTGTTCCAAAATCATTTAGGAAGGGACATGACAATCCTCCCCTCCCAAATGTTACTTGTCCCCAAGCAACTTCAATGTCGAATGCTCAAGAAAGTGCTCTCCATCCCAAGTGGCGCCTCATCTGGTAAACTCTTCCAACTCACCAAATACTCTTTGATGATCCTACATCTGAGCTTCCTATCCATAGTTTCTAAGATGGCCTTTGGTTGTAGGATCAAATGCCCCTCATCATCAAGTGTAGGCAACTCCATGACTGTTGTAACCCGTTGCCCCAACACCCTCTTGAGGCATGACACATGAAAGATGTTATGAACCCTGCTCTCTGGGGGCAGCTCCAACTCGTAAGCCACCTCTCCAACCCTCCTAATCACTCTATATGGCCCAAAAAATCTCGACTGCAGCTTTTCGAACCCCTTCTACTTCAGTGTGGATTGTCGTTACGGCTATAATCAAAGGTAGACCAAGCCCCCCTCCTCAAAATGCCTCTCTACTCGATGTTGGTCAACATAAATCTTCTGTTGGTTCTGGGTTGTCTATAAGTTATCCTTAAAATCCTTGAGGTTATCTTCGCTCTCTAGGATCCAATCCTTGGCCTTTGGGGCCCTGCTATCTCCAAAACAATATCAGCAAAAGACAAAGCCTCATAACCATATAAGGCACAGAAAGGAGTCATACCAACGGACATATGATGGATGTTGTTGTAAGAATACTCTCCCAGATGCAACCATCGAATCCAAGCCCTCTGTTGCCCTTTCACATAATTCCTAAGATAGCCCTATAACCATTGGTTCACCCTCTCTGTCTGACCATCGGTCTGCGGATGATAGCTGGTGCTCGAGGTGAGCTCAGTGCCAACTAGTCTGAGGAGCTCTTGCCAAAATCCTCCCATGAATCAGCTATGCCTATCACTGACTACAGTCTTAGGGAGTCCGCGCAAACGAAAGATCTCCCTGAAGAACTTCGCCACCTATGAGGTTGAATATCGTGTCGGAATGGCAAAGAAGTGTGCAAACTTGGTTAGTCGGTCAACCACCACAAAAATACAATCCTTCCCTTGCATTAAGGGAAGCCCAGTGATGAAATCCATAGAAATGCTCTACCATTTCCCCTTAGGGATGGGAAGAGGCTACAACAATCCTACTGGATGGGTCAACTCTCCTTTGTTCCTCTAGAAAGATTCACACTCCTACACATGCCTCAACACATATCCCTTGAGGCCCTTCCAAGTGAAGCACTCTCTCACTGCCATACAAGTCTTCCTAAACCCCCGGTGTCCAGACAAAGGAGAATCATGAGTTGCTCGAAGGACGTGCTCTCTCAATTGGGATCCTGAAACCAAAAATATGTGCCCCTTATAATAAATAACCTCATCCATCACCCTGTACAGTTCATTTGCATACTCCATGTCGGTCAACATACATCTTTTGTTGGTTCTGGGTTGTCTGTAAGTTATCCTTAAGAGCCTTGAGGTTATCTTGGCTCTCTAGGATCCAATCTTTGGCCTTTGGGGCCCTGCTGTCTCCAAAACAATATCAGCAAAAGACAAAGCATCATAACCATATAAGGCACGGAAAGGAGTCATACCAATGGACATATGATGGATGTTGTTGTAACAATGCTCTCCTAGATGCAACCATCAAATCCAAGCCCTCTGCTGCCCTGTCACATAATTCCTGAGATAGCCCTATAACCATTGGTTCACCCTCTCTATTTGACCCTCGGTCTGGGGATGATAGTTGGTGCTCGAGGGGAGCTCAGTGCCGACAAGTCTGAAGAGCTCCTGCCAAAATCCTCCCGTGAATCAACTATCCCTGTCACTGACTATGGTCTTAGGGAGTCTGTGCAGACGAAAGACCTCCCTGAAGAACTTTGCCACCTATGAGGTTGAACATCATGTCGGAATGGCAAAGAAGTGTGCAAACTTGGTTAGTTAGTCGACCACCACAAAAATACAATCCTTCCCTTGCACCGAGGGAAGCCCAGTGATGAAATCCATAGAGATGCTCTCCCATTTCCCCTTAGGGATGGGAAGAGGCTACAACAATCTTGTTGGATGGGTCAACTCTCCTTTGTTTGTCTGGCAAGCTTCACACTCCTGCACACGCCTTACCACATATCCCTTAAGGCCCTTCCAAGTGAAGCGCTCTCTCACTGCCATATAAGTCTTCCTAAACCCCTGGTGCCTGAACAAAGGAGAATCATGAGTTTCTCAAAGGATGCGCTCTCTCAACTAGGATCTTGCAAACAAAAATATGTGCCCCTTATAATAAATAACCTCATCCATCACCCTGTAGAGCTCATCTGCATTGCTTCCCTCCAAGATCTTGCACGCCCGACGATCCTTGGAGTACTCTACCAATAACTGAGCCTTCTAGTCATGACAAATGCTCATGAGCGAAAGCCCAACCAGTCTCCTGGGCAGTGCATCCGCCATTACATTGTGCTTCCCCCGCACATACTCAATATCAAAATCGTAGGCCTGCACTTTGCTGACCCATATCTGTTGTCTGTCATTAAGGCCCTGCTGCCCCATGAAATGGCGAAGACAGTTGTGATTTGTCTTCACCCAAAATCGATTCCCCACCAAGTACTTTCTAAATTTGGCCAATGCATGCATTATGGCCAACATCTCCTTGTTGTAAATGGAATATGACAACTCATGAGGTAGAATCTTTCGGCTCTCGAAAGCAATGGGGTGCCCTCATTGGGACAAGACTACCCTGATCCCTACACTTGATGCATCGCACTCCAAATTGAAAGGCTGACTAAAATCTGCGAGTGCCAATACCGGACAACAACTCATCACCTCCTTGAGGCCATCAAATGCCGCCTAAGCTCCCTCTGTCCACGCAAAAGCCCCCTTCTTAGTCAAATCAGTAAGGGGTGTTTCCAACTGTGAGAAGCCCTTCACGAACTTCCGATAACAGCTACAGATGACCAAAAATCCTCTCAACGTTGTCATATCTCGGGGCTCTAGCCAATCCCGAATGGCCCTAATCTTCTCCTTGTGCACCTTGACCCCAGCTGCACCTATCATGTGTCCTAAGTAAAGCATCTCTATCAGCCCAAACTCACACTTGGACATCTTGGCGTAGAACTGTTGCTCCTCCAAGATACGCAAGACTGTCTCTCAGTGCTACAGGTGCTCCTCCCATATCTTCTTGTAGATCAAGATGTCATCAAATAATACCAGTACAAACCTACTCAACTAGCCTCAGAACACATGGTTCATGCATGACTAAAAAGTAGTCGGGGCATTGGTCAAACCAAAAGGCATGACCAGGAACTCGAAATGCCCATAATGACACCTGAAGGTTGTCTTCGGAATGTCCTGCTCTTTCACTCGGATTTGATGATACCCTAACCGCAAATCTATCTTAGAGAAGCACTTGGCTTCTCTAAGCTCGTCCATCAACTCATCAATGCGCGGGATGGGATACCTGTTCTTCAGCGTCTTCTTGCTAAGGGCCCTGTAGTCAATACACATGCGAAGAGTCCCGTCCTTCTTCTTCACTAGCACAACCGAAAAAGAAAACAGACTGGAACTAAGTCTAATGTGACCCAACGCCAATAACTCCCTAATGGCTCTCTCAATCTCGTCCTTACAGAACTTGGGATGCCTATAGGGTGTAGTGAAAACTGCCTGCACACCAGGCTCCAACTCTATAGTGTGCTCAAATCCCCTGTCAAGTGGTTGTCCCGGTGGTATATCTCCAAAGACTACTGGATATCTACTGCATGTATGTCTGAATGTCGTGGCATAGTCTTTCCCCCAGCCTCTAAAATCCTAAACTCTACTACCCATGCTATGTCTCCATGCCTCAAATTAGCCTCCATCTGGTGGGTCGAAACTGTCTGAGGGGGGTATGAATGCATGCCCCTAAGAACCACCAGCTTGCCATCTGGTCCAGCAAACTCCATCACCAGTTGTTTCCAATCGGTGGTAACCTGGCCAAGGGAATACAACCATTGGACACCCATCACCACATTGGTGTCTGGTACATCCACCACAAAAAATTGGTCTGTCATCGAATAGTTCCCCACAGTGACTGTCAGAGCGGAAACATATTGAGTATACTGCATAGTCCTGTCTCCTAGTATTAGGACTAAAAACCCCTCAAACACTACAGTGGTGATGCCCCTCCTCTGGACCATCTGAGCATCAATAAAATTGTAGGTGGCCCCATTGTCTACCAAGACATAGACACACTGCCCCTGCACCGTACCTTTGATCCTCATAGTCAAACTTTTGGGAATCCCGCACAAAGAAGCTAGGACTCTCCCCACTGGTGCGAAAGATGCTCCTCCCTGAGGTGGTGGTGGTGGTGGTCCTCTCTCTACTGGATCCTCGATGTCTTCGCCGCCAAACTCCAACTCCCCACCATCCTCTTGATTATTGTCTAAGAAGACCTTGATGTAATGGGCCTGGCCCGCTGTGCACCAATGACCAAGTGCCCAAGGCTCTCGGCATGTAAAACACAACTTCCTCCTCTTGAGGTCTCTCCTGGTCTCGTCATCCTATTGACCCCGTCCTTGAGTTGCTCTCTGCATTGTGGGTGCCCTAGTGTCACTTCCCTTCTAAGGGTAGGGAGTGCGTGAAGAAAAAGGAGCTCGGGTCTTGGGGATAGCCCCCTGCAAATCCCAAGTGAAAGATATTGTGTCCAGAAGAGTAGATGACTTGCAAGACTTCACCAATCCCCACAATGGCTCTGTCAACCCCTCTACAAATGTGTATGCTCTCCTCGCATCTGACAAATCATGTACCATGATAGAGACCCTCAAAAACTCTTAGATATAATGCTCTTGATGCCCTGTCTATCTAAGTTGGGTCAACTCCCTAAAGTGAGCCTCTAGATCCTTCCGATCAAAGCTCTCCACTACTCTCCGCATGAAGTCCTCATAGGAGGTCACGCAGTCATGCCCCAAAGTAGACAAACCATGAAACCACCAATCGTGTGCATTCCCCTCCAGGTGCAATGTGGCCATCTTGATGGCTTCTACCTCTGTCATCTGATTAAGCTGAAAGTATGTGTCCATCTTCTCTATTGAAGCACGTGTTGTGCACTTGGTAGTGCCATCATATGTAGGAAAATACATTTTCCCAATAGAACGATGTCGCTCATAGTTTTGCGTACCATAGCCTTTCCCCTTATCGTTCTACTTGAGTTTGCAAAAGTCTCTGAAGGTCAGAGCCTCTCTAAAGTCTGCCCCCATGGACTGCCATTCCCAGAAATGCTCCCCCATCGACGATGGATCCTCTCCTCCACCAGTCTCACCCTAAAGTGGGTAGAGTAGCTCGAGTTGGCTCACTCAAGGATGGTTGTTATGCAGTAGGTGAAAGGTGATCGAATAGTTGAAAGGCTCCTAAAATCTCTCCAACTGTTAGAACTTTGTAATTTTTCGAGGTTGCAGAAGAAAATCACAAAGGTAACCACAAACCTACTTTGTACGCTGGGATCTAGCCCTGCCAGCGTCAGAGAGGGATCTCTCTGTAAGATTTAACTTTGTTGTATTAGATCTTAGGCTAGTTATGAGTGTTTGAAGTTTGGTTTTAAATTGATTGGTTGGTTAAGTGCCTGAACCTTCCATTGGGCTATGGAGTCTACTGTTCAAAAGGGGTTTGTTTTAGCTTTTAGAAAGGAGTTTCATAGGGCAAGGTAGCTAAACTAAATGGATCATTTATATTTAAGTGAAATGGAATGGAAGAAAAGATATAAGTTCAATAGAAGTTAAAGAGCAATTAAGAATCCCTTAACATGATCTCAGAAGAAAACATAGAAATTATTTATAGCCAGAAGTAGAGTGTATTTTTCAACAAATTTTGTTCATCAACTTTCTGTAAAATAATTCAGATTTCAGAAAAATTAAGCATGGAAACAAAGTAATAAAACATTAACAGTGAAAGAAGCACATCACCAGATAGTCTAACACATGAATTCTGTGAAGAATGTCCTTTTTATTACTGATCATCCCATCAAATGAAAATAGTACAATAGCATTCTGGAATGCAAAAATCCACGCAAAAATCAACCCTTGATACTTCTGAAAGAGAAGTACCTATAAGATATTTACAAAAAATCCTGTCAAAATCGACTAGGATGTATTTAGGAATTCCTAAACTGAATCTATCTAACTTATTACAGATATTTAGGAAAATTTGAACTATTTGAAGTGTTGGCACTAAATTTGTGGGATTGCTAACTGTCTGGCCCTTCGAATCTTGTTGTGTTGTTGATGTTGAGATGTACAACCAAATCCTCTACTTACTCCAGTAATTCACATAATTTATCCAAGCGTTGCTCACTAGGGAGAGTTGTCTTCAGTAACTTTCTGTAAACCTCGTCCACTTCAGTATATTTAGCAAATGTTGGTTTTGAAATGAATGTGTTTAATTTCATACTGAATGTCCAAGTCATATGCCAACGCTTCCAAGAATGTTTTTCCTGTCACGTTGATTCTTCCACCTGTAACTTTAGAACTGTCTTTAGCCTTGTGTCATCAATTTCTTACTGTAATCGGGCCACATACTAAGCTTATCGTTTATTACCAATAAATTAGGAAGCCCCTTTTTGTAGAGGGTTTCCAGCTTGTTAAAGAACTATGTACGCCAATGTCCAGAATCTGACACTTTTCTTCAAGCTGCCTTACCAAATTCCTCTTAGTCAACACCTTCTTGACTTCCAATATAATTTTTGTTCTATCTTCAATCTCTAGCTCTTCTAATTCCTGTTTGTTTTTAGAGTTGAGAAACTTGATAAGCTCAGTAGCTTCACTGGTTTGTCACCCAACTGTTTTCTGACTTCTTCAATGGCTTCATTGGATCTTTCGATCAGTGCTTGTTGCTCAAATATACTTTGTATCGAAGGCAAAATATCTATCATATCTTCATTGATCTGTTTCCAAATATTTTCTTTGACCTAGGACAGGGTATTACCCATGGCAGTATCTTTTTCCATCTACTGCAATCTCTAGGACAATGTCTAGGATTTCTGCATCTCTATCATGAGAGAATTCTCATATCTATTGCTCTACTCCTGTAGGACCTTCATATCCTGTCTTAATTTCTTTATTTCTTCTCCCTGTATAGACATGTTTTCCAGAGATTGGGCCAACTTAATTGAATCATCTGCAGTTGATGTGGGAAGTACTGTAGAAGAGTATGTTCCTATAGTTGTCGTTGTTATAGGAATTCCTGTTTGAAGTAGGGATGCAATTGGTACTGCATCAAGAGGAACCACTACTAATTGAGAGCTCTGCTCCTTCTCTTTGATCAACTTATCCATTTCTGCTTCCATCTCCTTGATCTGTGCACTCTGCTCCACCAGTAGCTTCAACATTTCTTCTTTTTGTAACTTTGTTTCTCCTAACTCCTTTGCCTGGGGATCTTCAGTCGCATGCAACTTCAATTTCTTCTTCAGGGCTGCTATGTCAGCATTCTTCTTCTTAATAATTACTTCCATTTCCTTTGAATTACTAGGATCAAAACCTGCTTTGATCACCATTTCCTCCAAATATTTAATTCTGTTGTCTTTAGCAAGAGAGGAAACTTTCTCCAGTTTAAGCTGAGATTGAACATCGTTTAAAGAAAGTTGCAATTTAGAAGGAGTGAGGGCAGCCTATGTGAAGGTTGAGTAGACCATTTCTCCTATCTGCCTGTGCATGTCCATCTGATCAAAAGGATGAACACCCTTTGCCTCAAACTCAAAGGTAGTCTACTTGAAGTCAGCTGCTGATTTTGGTTGTGGAACCTGTGCCTGTAAGAATGCCATATGCATTCATCCTTTCTCTGTGTCATAGGCCGAAATAAGCCTGTGCTGGATTGAGGAAGATTGTTTCCTGAATTGAGCAGAAATGTTGTCATGAATGGCTTCATTCCTTTGTTTAATTTCTTCATATCTTTGGAAAATATCCAACTGCCTTTGTTCTGTAGATGACTCTGGTGTGTGAAGTATTGTAGCTGGAATCTCTTTAGTAGACGAGGATGATGGAGAATCGGTGGTATTGTTGTCAAACTTCAAAGTTTGAAGTCAGAGAGTACAATGGCACCTTGTGTTTCCTCCAGTAGTGGGAAGTTTATCTTAGAGCCTATCCTAATCTTCTTTGTATATATCTTGAATTCTTTGGTTGAGACTTCTGCGACTGAAGGAGAGTCCTCCTCTCTCGATCTCTTCTCGGTCTTTTCTCTGGGTATAGGTGTCTCTGAAGCAGTCCTGGAAAGCGCTCGCTCTTCGGCCTCCTGCAATGTGTTCTCTACCCAACTCTGTTGGTTCATGTACTTCTTTATTTCTGGTCTTTGGGTATGCACATAGGGAGTTGTCTTTTATTCCACTCTTAGCCTAGAAATTACCCCAAAGGGGTCATAAGACCATGTAAAGCTAAGAGGGAAATTCATTTGTTTCAGCAAGAGGTTTGCTTCCTCTCCTATTGCTCTGCTATTACAGATAAAATATCCAATTTGTGTCTTAATTCTGAATTGAGACTTCTTCTTAGCTGCCACAAAACGGACGTTGTCTGAGTGGATTATTTGTCTGATGTACTCCAAGGCAAATATCCTCATTGGAAGGTACTTGGGCAACTTATATGGTGCCAGCTCTGAGCCATAAACTCTGATCTCTGTAAATGGCTGGTATAGGTACCAATCTCCTGTCTTCACCTGTTCAGTGAGATGCAACACTTTCTGAATATCCTAACTAATTCTTGGCATCTGCTGGCCACTCAGCAAGCAATTTGCTAGATACACAAACTGATCAATAAACTCTGTAAAACTGAATTCCTGTAATTGTTTCCTGTTGATAGAGGTCCAGAAAATAACGGACTAAGGCTCTCCTTGTTGATTGAGCTTCTGCACTGCAAACGTAAACCTGTCTGTCTCAAAGAAAATGAACATGTACATAAGAATGGAAGAATATATGAACATTCCATCAGTTAAAAACTGAAGAAATGGTTCATGAATTACATCGACAAGGAAGTGACCATAGTCAAAGGTGATTGATAGTCCTTCTGTAGAAAGGGTGGATAGAAAGCTTAAAATAGGCTCATCTACCCATTCATCTGAAAAGTAACCAAGTAGGTAGGACAAGACAAAAATAATTTGTCTAGTTCTTTGGGGGAAAATAGAAGAGGGATAAGGGGGATTCTTCTTGGGGAGTTGAGAATCTTCTGGCAAGAAGACCTCAAAAAATCTGGCTCTCTAAGGAAAGGTGAGTTTCTGATAGATTTCTTTGAGAGCCTCAAGGGAAAAGGGAATTAGAGAGCCACTGTTGGGGACCTACAACATTTGGTTTATACTTTAGGTGATGATGAAAAGGATTTCACCATTGGGGGAGATGATAGCCCTCTTACTTGAAAGGTAAGAGGCATGAGACTTGAGGAACAATTCAAGGAAATAGTAGGACTGGGGAAAGACGAACAGGGGTAGTCCAGACTGCTTGAGGTTGATCTCATCAGATTATTCAAGGTAAGTGTCACGAAACCAGTAGCGTAATTTGAAGAGGTTGAATTCACACTGTCTCGGCAATTTTATAACCTCTGTCAGCAAGGGGGATGTGGTCTAAATCACAGGGGGAGTAAGCAAGGGGACTACCACAGTGGTAGTTTTGGGGGGCATTGTGGTAGCAGATCGAAATTGGAGAGGGTGATGGCGAGAATTGCAGAGGGTCACAGCAAATTTCACAGAAAAATCTTGGGGGTAGATCCTCTGTAAACAGACGTGGATAGGCAAGAAGACAGAGGGCTCGGGAGCAGTGTAAAAATAGGAAAATGAGAAAGGGACATGAGTGCGAGAGAAAAGGAGCTTTTATAGATTTACACATGGAGCGGGATTGTTGGATAAACAGTTGTCCGGGGGCATTTACTCCACAACAGAATGGAGGCAAAGGGAGGGAGCTACAATAGAATTGGTGTAATGGTCGTTGATGTGGCAGCTCATGCTAAGCGAATGGAGGTGCAAGACTGTTTGCGGGAAGTGATAGGCGGAGGGATACGTGGCACTAGTGGAGTGGCAGTTGAGTGGAAGTGGGGGGTGACGTAACCAGGAAGGCGGGTTGCAGCAAGATGGAGGAAACCGCTTTCGGAGGGGGGTCATAGTTGTTTGTGGTATTAGAGGGGGGCAAGTCTGAAATCATGAGGGGAGGACACGTAGCAGCGAGGAACTCTGCTTTCTGGACCCCCTCCTCCTGTCGTTAAATAGAAACACAGCGGGGGAGTCCGAAAAGGCTTAAGAGTTGTCGAATGAAATACTGAGCGCAATCGGGGGAGGTAAGGTGAGCGGCGTTTAACAACAACGGTCCCACATCATATCTTGGGGAGATGCTCTTACACTAAGGCCCAGCCTTTGGACAAACAACCATAATTGTTGATCTAGATTGTCAATTATGTCAATATGTCAATATTCTAGGATACTAAATGATATGAAGCTAAGGAGAAGCAGAGCAAATCCGTGAAATAACAGGAGCAAGAAGCCAAGGAGGAAAGCCATCAGGAAAGCCATTCGAAAGACATTGGAAGCCATTGGAAGTCAAGAACAGGAGCAATCAAAGAAAAACTATCGGAAGCCATCGTGAAGCCAAAGAGTAAGAGGAAGAAGTCATTGAAAGCCAGCAAGAGAAGAGAAGCAGTTTATCGAAAGCAATTTATATGAGTAAAACAGCGTTATCGATGAATTAACATATCGGAGGAGTTAAGATATCGGAGGAACTAAGAATCCAATTCGAGAAACAAACTGTGGAAACCTCTTAACAAAAGCCCACAACGCATCAGAGAAATTATATCGGCACTTTATCGACGACTTTATTATGTGTCACATTGATATCCCCGATTGTGATATGAGCATTACAGACCCGATAGGACTATCAGCACAGGTTTAATGTAACATCGCATCCGCCTTAATATAATACGCCTTCGCCTTTATATAATACACCTTAATATAACAGTGATATCGAAGGAGTATTGCGGACCCGTTGGTTCCATTACAATATGTCGTGATACAACATCGCATTCGCCACATCGGGAGGTGATTGCAATATCATTGCGGACCTGAAACAGGTTATGGTAACAGCCTATACAATATCGCATCCGTTGCATAACCACAAGCCATAAAGGGATGTTCTGTTCAAATCCGCAGATTGCGATATATATGCGGACCCGACTGCTCCATTAGAATACATCGTTATGTTATATCACGTCCACCTCGTCGAGAGTCATATCACAAGTCTTAAGGGTTGACACGGCCAAACCGCCGATTGCGATAGTATTGCGGACCACCGATTGCGATAGAGTGGTGGACCCCGGACCGCCGATTGCGATAATATTTTGGACCCGATTGGCTTATCTAAAATAGTTTATTGAATATCGCAGCTGCTTGGTTGAAGTAGGGGCATCGGCTATGTTATATCGGAAGACGGAGCATGTGCATAACTTGAAAGATCTCCAATTTTCACGAAGGTTGAGATTGCGGGGGTAAGGTGATGATGTGGAAGGTGGACCACCCATTATCTAGGATAATATGGTTTTTGCTATGTTGTTATGTTAAAATTGGCAACTAGGGCCAAACTCCATGTGGGTCATCTTATTTATGGCAATTGATATTTTTCTTGGATCCCTCTCATCGAGAGGTGTAGATTGATCTAAAGATCATCCGATTCCGATAAGTACTCATGGAGTTATGAATTTATTTGTGTTATGGGACAATTCGTTAAGGTCGGCCAGCAACCAATTAAACCCCACATGTGCTCAACATTTTAATATAAAGGGAGATGACTTGAGAGTCATTTCATACACACTTCTCTCTTGATTTCTCTCCATTTGTCTTGGGTATTAGTGAGAGAGAAATCTAGGAGGAAGTAGCCCTAAGGCGCAGGATGGAAGGAGGCCTACACGCTGCCCTCTACAAGACCTTGACGCAGTCCCAGATGATCTACGCAGTCCTAAGGAGGATGCCCTAACGTTGTCCTAACCTAGAGGATGCAGTCATGAAGAGGTGCCCTATCCTCTACGTTGTCTCAAGGGTATCCTAGCCGCTATTAAGATGAAGATAGACGTTGTCCTAAACATACCTATGGTGCCCTAGCCACAGGCATATGGTGCCCTAGACGCAAGCCTAATGCAGTTGAAAAGGAGGACTATTTTAAGGCCTAAAACAAGGCACCGAGCTGCTGGAAGGAGGCCGAGGGTAGGCCGAGTTGAAGAAGGGTTATTTGGGGCAACGAAAAGGTGGGTTGTAAGTGACAGTGTGGGACTGTGGTAGGCCACAGTCCTAACCACATCAAGACAGGGACAGCGTGGAGAGTTTGAGGGTTAAAACATGCCCTGAACAGTAGCGTGCTAGGGGAGGTGTCTCGTGAGAGTATACCGCAGTTTTCTTGAGGGTTGTTCGAGGACTGTGTGAGGAGTTTAGGGTTGCCTAGTGCCCTAACCAGATCAGTGATGAATAGCAAGGTATGGCAAGGCTATTGGATAGCAGCAAGGTATGGCAATAATGGCACAATTGGGATAGCATGACAGTTAGGGAGAGCAACTACAGCAATATAACTAGGCAGCAGTGGCAAGCATGTAGCTGCAAGGGACAGTTGCATAATAAATGGGCCAGCAAAGGAATGCTAAGGCAAACATGGGACAACAGCAAGCATGGACAGCAACAAGCATGGATAGCATGGCAAGTAAGGCAAACATGGGACAGCAACAAGCATAGATAGCATGGCAAGCATGGTGTTGCAAGCACATGAGACATGTTGTATGACAAAATGGTTTAGCATACCACATGGGACAGTGGTGCAGCAACATGATGCAGCTATGGCACATGGGACAACTGTGGCAGCATGGTGCAACAATGGAACATGGGACAGCAATGGCAACATCAGGTGTAGCAGTATGATGTGTGCAGCATGGTCATGGGTGCAGCAGTATGATGTGTGCAGTATGATGGGTGCTTCATGGTGCAGCACAGTGAGGTGCAACATGATTACAAGGTGTAGCATAATGATAGGTGAGGGAGTCACCTTGGAGAATCAGTTGAAGCAGCATGTCTTCAACTAAGTTCAACTATCTCATGTATCATCTTCTTAGAGATGATCTATGCTCTTATTTAGATAAGTCAAAGTGTTGATTTCTGTTGTAAATGTACTCTCTCTCTCTCTATTGAACTATTGAAGAACATATAAGAAGAATTGATCAAGGGTTTCCCGCATTGGGGTTTGTCCCTAGTTAGCGCCACATCTTGTGTTCTCTTGTCTTGGATTGTCTTCTGCAATTTATGTTTATGTTCTATCTGCAATTTACTTTAATGTTGATGTGATTGCTAATCTGGAAAATATATTGAGCTAACTGTGAAAATTGAAATAAATTGCTCTAAGCATAGAACATACCTAAAATTAACATGCTATGTAATTTCTGTGAATAACAAGTCTATGTTGTAATTGGTTGAATATTAAAAAGGCCCTCTGATATATTTTAATATACCACCTCATGCACAAGGCAGCCCCTCCACCAATGAACACGTCGTTTCGTTTATTGGAAAAACTCATATATATATATATATACAAGTTGAAATGCTTCACTTGAGGCAGGTGAATCGGGCATCGGTTACAGAGAAGAAAGAAAAACAGTTCACAACTTGTGAACTCAAAGGAAGCTGAAGGATGAGCAAAAAGGAAAACAATGAATGTAAGCCGAAGGTTGAGCGAGACAGAGAAAAGAATGAAGCCGAAGGCCGAGCAAGGGAAGAAGGAAACTGGAGGTCCAGCTGAGGAAGAAGAAAGTCAAAGGTCGAGCTTCTGTTAACTGGGTTATTCACTAAAAGGATTGGACCTATGATGAGTCTCTTAAAGCACAGCCCGCGATCTGTTACAAGGACTGCATAGACAGGATTGTTTCTAATTGAACACACAACGTGAAGCCATGACGCTCACACCTCTGAAGTACTCCTGAAGCAGTTACCGTGACAATTAGAACAGAGGGTTGAAACAGAGAATTGTTTGTGTATAGAACTTAGTACAGTTCATTGTAGACACATTGAAGTTGTGTGAAGACTATTGAAGACCATGATGCATTAGTTATCATGAGGTAACCTTGGAGAAAGTGACTGGGTATAATGAAGAGCATTGGTGACACCTTCTATGAGACAAGGCTTTCATTGATGATGTAGCATGGAGACTACAGTGAAGGTGTAGATTGACAGAATTCAGTGAAGAAGATTTTGGGAGAGAATTACTATCAAACATATCTAGACAAAATATAGGGTTGGAGCCCTTGGGGTTGGAGCCTCAGAATTGGAAGGATTCGTGTCCTTGGAGTTGGTGCTCCTAAATCCAAGGTCGATGCCTTGACAAGATAGGCTCAAAGCCCCAGAGGTTGGAGCCTCACAAAAGACCAAGTTGGTGCTTGGCAACAGGTTGGAGCCTAGGGAATTGAAGATTGATGTCTTCATCAAAGGTTAGAGCCCTATACATTGTACTTGATTCATTATAAAGATTATATTAATAAAAGCATTTATTCCTATTGCTTATTTTGTGTTCTAATATAATTGATTTAACTGGTATAAGTAATAATTGAAAAGAAATATTGATTCACCCCTCAGTATTTCCAACAATTGGTATCAGAGCCAGTACCTTCACTCAAAGCCTAACAGCTCGAAGATTGATCAATTAGAACACAAATGGTGAAGCCAAGGAAGAAAGTCTCCAATCCTCCTAAATATGTGTCTCCCTCAACCACTGAAGCTCAAATCAATCAATTTGTGAAGCCTCCATTGTTCAATGGAAATTTTGACATATGGGAAGCAAGAATGAGGAATTTCTTATAAACTCAAGGCATTGAAGTCTGGAAATCAGTGATTACTGATAATATGATGGATGAAGAATCCAAGGAGTACAAAACAAAAGCAAGGAAGGAAATCCTAAACGGGCTACCAGATTCTATAAAGGACAATTTAGAAAAGTGTTCATAGCAAAGGGTATATGGGACAAACTTCATGACCTTCACTCAAAAGGAGCATTGACCATGACCACTAGTCAAGAAGATGATGGCAAGCAAGAAGGAAATCTAGAACCCATCATGGAAACTGAAAATGAGAATGATGACATCAAGGCTAAAGAAGACCAAGAAGATGAAGAAAATGAAAAAGATTTTGAAGAAGATTTCCTCACTAAACTTATGGCTGCTATGGAAGAAATTATCAGTTTGAAAAAGGAAAACGAGGAACTTAAGAAGAAAGCACTAGCTAGTGACCAAGACCAAACAAGGAAGGAAGTTGACCTTGTCAAGCTTCAAGTACAAGAAAAGGATGAAGAGCTTGCCAAGCTTAAGAAGGAGTTTCATCAAAGCAAAAGAAAGCATCATGAAGAAGTCATATCCATGACAAATCAATTGGTTAAGGCAAAGAAACGGGAAGATACTTTGTCAAGCAACCTTGAACAAAGGCACAAAATCTTAAACAAACTTGAAGCGGAGATTGGTCAATACAAGGAAGAGGTCTCCTCCCTTAGATCTCAACTAGAAGAAGCAAGGAAACAAGCACAAGGAGCTGAGAAGGTGATGGAAGCTTTGACATTCATAGAAGGACAAGTTGATGAAGCAGAAAAGGAGAGAAACACCATGATGTACCAACTAGAAGAAAAGGATGATGACATCACCAAGTTAAAATCAGAAATCACTTCTCTTAAGGCCCAATCGTGTGAAGCAATCAAGATCAAGGAAGAAATGGAGAGCAACCTAGCAAAAAAAATGAAGAAATTTTCAAAATGAAGTCAAATATCATCTCCATTAAAATAGAAGCAAATGAAGCAATACATATCAAGGAAGAGTTGGAGAAACAACTCGCTAAGAAGAATAATGATTGCGAAAGAATGGAAGAAGAGATTGTCTCCCTCAGGAAAAAGGTAGAAGGGATGGACAAATTTTTGAAGAGCTCCCAAGCTTTGGATGACATGCTCAGCCATCAAAGATCCCCATTTGATAAATCAGGTCTTGGCTATGAAGGAGAATCCTCAAGCAAGAATGATAATGCTTCAAACAACAAGGATGTGAGGAAGCCAGAAAGAAATATTGATGCTCCCGGTTCCAGCAAAGGCAAGGATAAGAGTCAAGGCAACAATGAAGGAAGTCCCGTTATAAGAAGAAATGTAGATAATGTCAAGGATGCAAGAAGCAATGGTTATAATCAAAGGATCTCAACGCAGAAAGACTTCAGAAGTACATCAAGGAAACCTTCTTCTCCCAGGTACCAAAGTATATTTCTTGGTTATTGCTATTCTTGTACAAACTTTGGACACATGGCAAAAGATTTTAGGGCACATCACAAAGATAGACATTATGGTCACAGACAATCTCCGAGAAGCAATTTTGTTGGAAGAAATCATGAATTCTTATTCATGAACAACATAGAATGCTTCAAGTGTCATAACATTGGTCGTATGGCACGTGATTCTAAATTGACTTGGGCTCCTACACAAGCTAGAACCATGCCAGAAAAGAAAGTTACACAAGTATGGAGAAGAAAGCAAATACAATCCGAAAATCTCCTGAACTCTCCAGTGAACAACACATGTTGACTTGATGAAGATATCCTTGATATTCTGAGTGTTTTATGATGGGATTCTACCAAAAAGAGACCATGCATACAATTAGGGGGAGCGTGTGATTCTTGATCATTATCGCAGAAGCTATCTGTGAATGGGCCTTATAAAATCCTTGATCAGAAATTGGAGCAGCAGAAAAGGCCATCTAATGCTAATAAGGCGAATACCTATGTTGTTATTACAGAAGTTGAATGTCTCGACTCAGGGATTTAATGTGAGAACAGGTAAATTATGGACACAAATAGAGGCAACCTTCTTTAGAACTGTTGCTACTCGGTCAATCCAATGTTGCAGACTTCAGTTGTGAGGATAGTTTTGTGGAGTTTCAAAGGCTTGGACCTGTGCACAGACTTCGGATAAAGAACAGTCCTATTATATTTCAATCCTTAGTGTTGTGGAGCTCATCTATTAGTCCATCAATCAGACTTACACCTTTGGACTTGTGGTAAGCTGTCATCCATTGGAGCTCGGATTTGTGACAAGCAGCGAAAATGTTTTAGAGGACTTACTACTCGGTTAGTCTTGTAGTCGTCGTCTGTTAATTTTAGGTATGTTCTATGCTTAGAGCAATTTATTTCAATGTTCATAGTTAGCTCAATATCTTTTCCAAATTAGCAATCACATCAGCATTAAAGTAAATTGCAGATAGAACATAAACATACATCGCAAAATACAAGCCAAGATGAGAGGACACAAGATGTGGCGCTAGCCAGGGACAAACACCAATGTGGGGAAACCCTTGATCAATTCTTCTTATATGTTCTTAAATAGTTCAACATAGAGAGAGAGAGAGAGAGTACATATACAACAGAAGTCAACACATTGACTCATCTAAATAAGAGCATAGATCATCTCTAAGAAGATGATACATGAGGTAGTTGAACTCTATTGAAGACATGATGCTTCAACTGATTCTCCAAGGTGACTCCATCACCTTGCTACACCTATCATTGTGTCGCTCCTCATCATTGTGTTGCACCATGCTGCACCCATCATCACTATGTTGCATCTCATCATGCTTCACCAATCATGATTGTACCATGTACTTGCTGCACCAAGTATCATTGTTGTCCCAAGTACTATTGTTGCACCTAGTTGCACCATGTACTTGTTGTACCTTGTTGTTGTTGCTGTCCCATTGTGCCACTGCTACACAATGTCATTGTTGTCCTATTATTGTTGTTGTCCCAACATGTTGCTATAGCATTGAACATTGTTGTTGCCATGTGTTTGCTGCAAGTTGTTGTTGTTATCCCATAGTTTTGTTGTTGTCCCATTATAGCTTGCTATACCTTGTTGTTGTCCCATGTGTCTTAGTAGCACCATGTAGCCCAGCTGTCCCATTTACTAGCACTGTTGTCCCTTCAACACTGTTGTTGCAAGTCTGCCTACACTGTTGCTTATATTGTGACTGGTTAGGGTATCTGGCAGACCTCACACACCTATCTTTCAGTCGACAAACAGTCCTCAAGGACTGCAACACACCTTCATAGTACACCTACCCTAGCACGTTGTTGTTCTGGGAATGTTTGGGCCCTCAAACTCTCCACGTTGTCCCTGTTTTGAGGTGGTTGGGACTGCGGCCTACCACAGTCCCACGGTGTCACCTATAGCCCACTCAAAACAGGATTTCCTTACCTTTTCGCTACCCCAAACATACCTGTGTTCATCCTTCTTCAACTCGGCCTCCAAGCTCAGCTCCTCAGCTCTCTAACAGCAGCTCGGTTAGCCCTTATCTCCCTCGTTAGCCTAGCCTTCTTGCTGCGGCTTCCATATAGTTACCTTTCTCCCTTAGCCAAGTTCCATGGGCTCCTTTGATGAGCTCTTGTGATGCTCGGACTGCGGCTAGGACTGCGTTAGG
Organism: Pinus taeda; assembly: GCA_000404065.3. Taxonomy (NCBI): domain Eukaryota; kingdom Viridiplantae; phylum Streptophyta; class Pinopsida; order Pinales; family Pinaceae; genus Pinus; species Pinus taeda. The sequence goes on along the minus strand of APFE030232057.1, from coordinate 117,505 downwards.
GCTGCCTTAGGATACCGTTAGGGCTGCCTTCTTAGGACTACGTTAGGGCTGCTTTAGGATAGCATTAAGCTTCTTCCTTGAGCTCCTTTAGGTCATCACATAGAACCATTCCATCGCTTCATTGGCTTGCCTTCTTTGCTGCGGCTAGGGCAGCCTCTTTTCCTCCAATGTCTAGGGCATCCACTCCTAGATTTCTCTTCCACTAAAACCCAAGACAGGAGGAGAGAAATCAAGATAGAAGTGTGTGTGAAATGACTCTCAAGTCATCTCCTTTTATACCCAAACGTTGAGCACATGTGGGGTTTATTTGGTTGCTGGCCGACCTTGACGAATTGTCTTATAACACAAATAAATTCATAACTCCATGAATATTTATCAAAATCGGATGATCTTTAGATCAATCCTACACCTCTCGATGAGAGGGATCCACAAAAATAGCAGCTGCCATAAATAAGATGACCCACATGGAGTTTGGCGCTAGTTGCCAAATTTAACATAGTCACCTCGATGGAAGGATTGGTAAGAAGACTAGTTGTAGTGTCTTGGACTAGGAACTGTGTTGTAGAAATCTTGTTGAAGGATGCTTGATTGTTGTGCAAAAGAAGATTACTTTGAAGGCATTCTTAGCCTTGTTGAAGCAGTCTTATAGACATCTTATTAAAGGAGTTTTTACTACTTCTTGGAGCAGTACTTTGAAAGGTGGTGAAGGGCAGTATATAGCAAATTGAATGTCAGTGACTTAAGGAGAAGCACAAAAATACAGAGGAAATCGGATTTGAAGAAAGATAGTGAAAAAGACAATTTCAATGGCATTTTCTCTTGTTTCGGACAATGAAGACCTCTTAAATCTGACGACGAAGACAACAGAATACGAGCATCAATCCTTCTATCTTGAGCAAAAAAAGCACCATGACAGGGGGAGTAACATACCTGTGAAGATCTACTATTCATGAAGAAGAGGAGTAGCTTGACAGGGGGAGTCTTTGTGCACTCCTTTGCCATTGATGTCAAAGGGGGAGAGAATAAGAATATTGCCATCAATGACGAAGGGGGAGATTGTTGATCCAGATTGCCATTGATGTTAATATGGCAATATTCTAGGATACTAAATGATGATATGAAGCCAAGGAGAAGCATAGCAGATCCGTGAAGTAACAAGAGCAAGAAGCCAAGGAGGAAAGCCATCAGGAAAGCCATTGGAAAAACATTGGAAGCCATTGGAAGTCAATAACAGGAGCAATCAAAGAAAAACTATCGGAAGTGGTGGGCCCCATTATTACAGCAATAACGCTGCAACTCCTGGGACTCCTTTAATTTTATCAACCTGGTAGTTCGTAACAAACTTGGAAGCGACAGTGCTATATGCACAAGTACTAGCTCTTGCCGCGGCTGTCACTTGATCAGCTGGCACAAGTCCGCTAGGAGCTTAAGCCAACTTCTATGAGTTTTTAGAAGAAGCTTTTAACTGTGATGGATGGAAGCTAACTCAACAGAGGCTAATCTACTTGCAGAAAGAAGCGGAAAGCGGAAAGGAAATGCAAACCCTAGCAAACCCTAGTTTTACCGACTAACCCTACTGGTGCAAGAAAAATGATGAAAGCTACAAAAAGGAATGCCATTGACTCTTCGAAAGTAAAATGCATGTGAATAAGCTACTTCTGAAGTGAAATCTGAAAAAAAAAACATCTTTTTGTAATTTTGAATAAGTTGGCAGAATTATTGTGCATGTGCTTTAACTGTTTTTGACTGTGCAGAGGTGGATTGGCGAAAGGAAATGCTTGCAGGAGGTTGGGAAGGTTAGAAGAGGGCCTAAGGGGTCCCTAACACCCTTCCAGATAGTTTCACAGTGATTGGATCTCAAGAAATCGCTTTCGTGAGCTTCTACAGGAAGTTTGCAGGGGTTCTACAGGATGTTCTGGAATTTCTACAGGATGTTCTGTAATTTTCTACAGGATGTTCCGAAAAGAGGATTTTGGAGGGTTGATGGAGGAAAAATGGTGGGAAAGTGGAAATGGAGGTAGGATAATGATGTTAAGGGGTCTAGGACCTGGTGAATGGGGCTAAGGAGCGATTAGATTCGTTCGAGGATGAAGGGAGCAATGATGCACAAGAATGTAGAAATTAGGGAAAAGTGGGAAAATGTGGCAAATGAAGGGAAAGAATCTGACTTAGAGGACGAAGCAGGTTGCATGGATGGAGTAAGGATAGATGAGGAGGTATTATAGATGCTCTGCACACTATTTCTCGAGACTGATCAAAGAAAAACTAGAAAAATCAGAGATCTAGCTATTTTAACCTAATCTGACCTAAATAACAGCAAAGAAAATGAACAGCGGTTTACTTGCAACGAAATCATGTGAAATAGCTATGCAAACTAAGCAATCATGAACCTGAGCATGTAACTACAACTGGTATCAACTTCTGCAAATGAGAATCTAACACAAATAATTGCATGATGAAGCAAAAACAGTGTTTTTGGTGGCAGCAAAGACACCTTGGTCCCAGCTCATGGTCCCACTGAGGGAGAGGTGAGATCAGAGGTGCTTGATAGCCTTTTTCTGAAGATCTTCTCTATTATTAACCTATCAAATCAATTTGAACATGAAAAGCCTTTTTAATCATCAAAAGCAATCTAAATAACAAAACAAGATTTAAATCTAAATAGAGATTTATTTAAGAATGCAACACAAAAACACATAAAGGTAAACAAAGGAGGTACTGGGCACTTGAGATGGGCCCAACCCCAAGAGCTACAACCTCCTAAGGAAGATTAGAGCTGGTGCAAAGTTGGATTCATCTTTATTGCTCAAGAAATAATAGTTACATCAAAAATTGTCTACAAGAAGAAGCTTGAAAATGTGCTGAAATGCAGAGCTAACTTACTGCCTAAACAATGACTAAAATAGAACTACAAACTAGCTAACTTCTGCCAACAAAATGACTAACTGAAATGAGGCCCTAAGCCTTCTTATGTATACAAATTGAGGACTCCAACAGCCCTCCTAAATTTTAGGAACTCAGCTGCCAGAACTTGTAGTTAACAGCATCTTTACTAGCCCTTGCTCGGCTGCCCTTGTGATAATTGATTTGGTGGCCCTTGAACTCCAAGCTGATGGTGGAGAATTCGAGGTAAGGGCCCATAAATGAAGGGGACACCTTTCCTAAAAATCCTCTCCACGAATTTGGCTGCCAAGTGCTCATTTAAACCTTTGATTTTGTCTCCAAATTGACCAAAAAGACTGCATAAAGCACACATTAGACTTGTTGGCATAATGACTAACCCAATTCACTCTATTAGCATAAATATAATCAAAAACATGTAATAAACTAATGAGCATGGTGGATTAAGTCAAATTAGGAGGTTGAATGAGCCCATATAATTATCCATTTTTGGGGCTCATCGGGAAGCCATCATGAAGAGAAAGTGTAAGAGGAAGAAGTCATTGAAAGCCAGCAAGAGAAGAGAAGCAGTTTATCGGAAGCAGTTTATAGGAGTAAAACAATGTTATCAAGGAGTTAAGATATCAGAGGAACTAAGAATCCAATTCGAGAAACAAATTGTGGAAACCTTTTAATGAAAGTCCACAAGGCACCAGAGGAATTATATCGACGGCTTTATTATGTGTCACATTGATATCCCTGATTGCGATATGAGCATTACGGACCCGATAAGACTATCGACACAGGTTTAATGTAATATCGCATCTGCCTTAATATAATACGTCTCCGCCTTAATATAATAGTGATATCGAAGGAGTATTGTGGACCCTTTGGTTCCATTACAATATGTCGTAATACAACATCGCATCCGCCACATCGGAAGGTATCGCAAAGTCTTAAAGGTATGTCACACCAAAATCTGCGATTGTGATATCACTATGGATCCGAAACAGGTTATGGTAACAACCCTATACAATATCGCATCCGTCGCATAATCACAAGCCATAAAGGGATGTTCTGTTCAAATCCGCAGATTGTGATATATATGCAGACCCGGTCGTTCCATTACAATACATTGTTATGTTATATCGCATCTGCCTCGTCGAGAGTCATATCACAAGCCTTAAGAGTTTGACACAGCCAAACTGTCGATTGCGATAGTATTGCGGACCACCGATTGCGATAATATTGTGGACCCGATTGGCTTATCTAAAACTGTTTATTGAAGATCGCATCTGCTTCGTCGAAGTAGGGCCATTAGCTATGTTATATCGAAAGACAGAGCATGTGCATAACTTGAAAGACCTCCGATTTTCATGAAGGTTGCGATTGCAGGGGTAAGGTGATGACGTGGCAGGTGGGACCACCCATTATCCAGCATAATATGGTTTTTGCTATGTTCCTATGTAATTTCCGTGAATAACAAGTCTATGTTGTAATTGGTTGAATATTAAAATGGCCCTCTTATATATTTTAATATACCACCTCAAGCACAAGTCGACCCCTCCACCAATGAACGTGTCGTTTCGTTTATTGGCAAAACTCACATATATGTGCAAGTTGAAACGCTTCACTTGAGGCAGGTGAATCGGGCATCGATTACAAAAAAGAAAGAAAAACAGTTCACAACTTGTGAACTTGAAGGAAGCTAAAGGACGAGCGAAAAGAAAAACAGTGAATGTAAGTCGAAGGTTGAGCGAGACAGAGAAAATAACGACATTGAAGGCCGAGCAAGTGAAGAAGGAAATTGGAGGTCCAGCTAAGGAAGAAGAAAGCCGAAGGTCAAGCTTTTGTTAACTGGGTTATTCATTAAAAGGATTGGACCTATGATGAATCCGTTAAAGCACAGCCCACGATCTGTTACAAGGACTGCATAGACAAGATTGTTTCTAATTGAACGCACAACGTGAAGCCGTGACTATCACACCTCTGAATTACTCCTGAAGCAGTTACCGCGAAAGTTAGAACAGAGAATTTTTTGTGTACAGAACTTAGTACAATTCATTGTAGACACATTGAAGTTGTGTGAAGACTATTGAAGACCATGATGCATTAGCATCATGAGGTAACCCTGGAGAAAGTGAATGGGTATAATGAAGAGCATTGGTGACACCTTCTATGAGACAAGGCTGTCATTGACTATGTAGCATGGAGACTATAGTGAAGCTGTAGATTGATAGAATTCAGTGAAGAAGATTTTGGGAGTAGAGAACAGATGGGTATGGTGGAGAACCCGTTTCAATAGCATGGACAGTTTATTTGGATGCTTCTCAATTGCAGTTGCAGCAACAACAGATGAGAGGGAGTTGCAGTGTTGGTAGCATTATAGCAGTGTCAACAGTAGCACAGATGCAGCATCAAAGTTTCGCAGTGGTTGGTGGGCAATGACAGTCAATCACAGTGGCCAGACATTAGCAATGTGACAGACAGTGATACGGAGGCATGGTGTTGTAGTAGTGGTGCAGCACCAGAACACCTTCCTCGCTAAGAGGGAGTGTTAGTTTTTGTAGCATCGGAGATATTCCAGTCTCAAAACTTTGTGGAGAGGCTAAAACACATGATTTCTTCATAACCCAGAAATTGTTTCTGGAAGTTCCACCTAGAAGTGTCTCAATTAAATTATTAGCCTATTTTTTAATATTTCCTTAAGTCTAAACTTAGGAAATCTAGTTAATTAATCAGTATTAATTGAGATAAGGTGTAAATCATCTAGAAACTCACACAGATCTACTGGGAATTAATCTTAGCCATCGATTAAGTTTTAGTCTTAGTCGTTGGAGGTCCAAGAGAAGAATATAAGAAGAATTCGATGGGTAGATAGAGAATACACCAAAGCAGACACTCAGTGATCTAGGCAAATCGATTTTCCAGTAGCAGAGTGATTTAGTAGCAGGATTTGAGCCAAAGATCGAGTAGCAGGTGGTAGAGGAGTGAGGGAGTATTTCGGTGGAGGTTTCCAATGTCGAAAAAGTCTTATTGAGGGAGTGCGAGTTTGCCCAGAGGGACTGCGCAAGCAGCAGCAGCAAAGCAGTTTGATCTAGCAGGAGGAGCAGTCGATTCAGTAGTTGGTGGTCGAGATTTTTTATCAAGACGATCAAAGAATCAATTCCAAAGCTAGAGAGAAGCAAAGTTGTAGATTTTAGAAGTTTCTGGAGGCAGCAGCAATAAGGCCTGCGCAAGCACTACGTAGAGGCCGATACAGAAGGAAATTCCAATAGCGGAGGGGCCAATTTCGAGAGTTGAAATCAGCTATGGGGTGAGGAAAAATCCTCACAATAATTTTGCCAGTGATTCTCTCAGTTTAGATTGCAATTTTGGCATCCAAATTATTGTACTCATAATTTCCCACCAAAGAATAATAAGAAAACCCTCATCTGCTGCACTGGTTTTCCCGCATCAGTTTTTTCTAGGGACAATTGTCCAAAAATAACAGTGTCAAAATTCTTGTGCACTAGAATTTCTCAGTTTCCAATATTTTATTTTCCGCAGCATTTTTATGGTGAAAATTGCAGTTGTGATTTTATTCATTGTTTGTCATAGCAAATAAACTGCATAATTAAATTTACAGTTAGGAGAATAATTTCCAATTGTTGCAATAGATGAAATTTTCACAATGCTCAAAACCTCTGTCGAGAGGTTTGCCTAGGGGAATGTCTTCAAAAACCTTCTAATGCTTCTGTAATAGAGGCATAATATCTACTGGATACTGTCATGGCTGATTTGTTGATCCCTTATCGATGATCTGACACTCTACTGCCCATTCAATGTCCACATGCCTCATATCTGCCTCCATCTAGTTTGATGATACCACCTCTGATGGACATGTGTGAATGCCTCTCAATACTACTTTCTTGTCATCTTGTCCCATGAACTCCATCTCCATCTCCCTATAATCATTAGTGGAGCACCCTATAGAGTAGAGCCAATGATCTCCCAATACCACATCTCACAATAAAGAAATCATTTGTGACTGTGTAATTCCCCATTGTCAAACTCAACTTACGTATCATCCTGGTGCATTCCATACAATTGTCCCCTGGTATCACCACTGAAAATCCCTTAAACTCCTCAACGACTAATCCCCTCCTCGACACAAGGCTAACATCTATGAAATTGTGGGTAGCCCCACCATCAATCAACATTGCTAGTCTTTGTCCCTGTATAGTTCCCACAACTTTGAATGTGTGGAACCAAGGGACACTTGTAAGTGAAGCAATAACACCACTTTTAATCCCAACATGAGGTTGCCCGTCCTTCATCTCTCAGAACTCCTCCTGTGGCTGCTCCTGCTCAACCTCCTCGTCCTCACTATCTGAGAACACCTTAATTTAGTGATCTTTACCCTTACCTGCGCACCTATTCCTAGTGCTCGTGGCTCCTAACAAGTGAAACATAGCTTCCTCCTCCTAAGGGCCCTCCTAGTCTCTTCATTCAACTGACGCCCCTTTAGTGGCCAAACCAAAAAAATTCTAAATTCCACCAGAATGATTTAATGAGCAAATCCAAATTAAATTTTTAAATTCTACCAAAATTTACTAGCTACAATTTAAACAAGAATTTATCAATTTAATTCACAGATACATACCTTGTTTCCGTGTTTGAAGTAAATCCCAAGCTGTTGTAGCACTAAATTTGCTCCAGTTACCAAAATTACTAAAACCTCCCTGCCAAACTGAGCACAATCTCAGTACTCAGCTCCAAAGTACTTCAAACTCAAGGTACTCTGGCCCCTGTGACCAAAACTTCAAGAACTATTGAGCTTATACTTCCTTCTATTAATGACATTGTTGGAATTTCCTATTCTCTGTAATTCTCCAAAAATCCTCCCTTGTTATGTCCTTCTTCACTCCCTTATATGTTTAATTCCACTGTCTCCCAACCTTCTAGTTGTTTGCCTCCTTCCTCCACCACTTCCTCTTTCTCTTTGTTGTCATCCTTCGACTACCTTCTCGACCCTTCTTTCTTTTTGGATGGAGGCGGTTCTATTTTTAATTAAATTAAATTGTTTTATTCATATATTTAAATAAAATACTTTTTTAACATTATAATTAAATTCTTTTATTTACTTTAATTAACTATAAATTAATTAAATTTTAATTTATATATATTATCTTATCTTATATATATTTTATATATAATAATATATATATATATATATATAATATATATATATATTGATTTAAAAGATTAGTCATATATATATAGTTTTCTATAAGGGTGGTACACATATCAATGCCCCACTCGGTATAATTATTATACTTTGGTGAGTTTAGGAATTTATTTCGATAGTCGATTCATCAACCTAATATCATATGGATGTCTCGTATGTATGCTAATATTTACATTTTGTTTGAAATTGTAGGCGGATCATTACATCTTCCGAGTCCACTCCTTTTGAGGAGGTCTAATGTCCTTACCTTTCGGCGAAGTGGTCAGTTTAGGAGGAAATTTGGTCTTAGGGACTACATCTTGCATCTCATGTTCTTTGTTGATCACATCCTATAAGGAAGTGGGATTATAGGCCTTCACCCACCCATGTAGAGGCTCAACCAACCCTTTTGTAAACAACATGACTAGTTTGGCTTCTAATATATCTATCACCATAATTGCTAACCTTTGAAAGTATGATATATACATCTCTACACTGTCTATTTGTCTAAGTTGTGCCAATTCTTAGAAGTGTATCTCGGGATCCCTCCTATCAAATCGCTCATCACCCTTTGTGTGAAGTCCTCATACAAAGTTACACCTGCATGCGCCAAGGTAGCCATCCGTTGATACCACCAATCATGCGCCTCCCCTTTGTGAAAATTCCTTAAACCCGTGAATTCCTACTGCAGCACTGATGATATTTATTCTACTTGTTAGATTTACATGAACAAGTTATTTGCAGTTTCCTACGGCAAACATCGAAATACATACACTGTAGCCTACACCAATTAAATAATATGCCGAAAGTTGAAACAAGAAATTGAGCAATAGAGAAAGATACACACAATGACACAATTGTTTTTGGACAAATGTCCCCGGAAAAACCCAATGCAGGAAAACCAGTGCAACAGATCTGAGGGATTTTATTATTATGTAGTAGTAAAATCTGAATACATCTCTGGAAGCCTTCCCGGCAATCCAGTGGCAGAGAATAATCCTGACAGAGAGATTTGTGAGATTACCTCACACTATCACTGGGAATCCTAGCTGATCTAGCCCCAGAATGATTGCCCCCATCTTCTCTGGCTGCCTCTGCACAGGGTCTACGTCAACCCAGCGTCAAGCTCACTGGGGACAGCGTCAATCCTCTGGTTGGTCGATTTGTTGCCCAGGTGATTCGATTTCTACCTTCCGGTCTCACACCCCGGCTCTCGGCTTCTGAAACTCGAATTCCCTCTGCAAATTCCAGACTCCCTCTTGGCTTCTGCACTGCTTCTGCATGGCTCTGCGTCAGCCCTTCTAGCTCAACGCTACCACTGTTGGATCTCCCTCTGCCTTCTCTGTTGAGTATCCTCCGACTGGAAAATATTTCCATTCAGATACTATCCCTGCCCCTCATTGCAAAAGCTCACTTCGAATTTCTCTTCCAGTAGCTACTTTGCTTCATAAATTCGATCTTCCGAACCCTCTATGTCTCTTCTAAATGACCCCCCAAGCCTCCTTAAATGATCTTCTCCTTCAAAGGCCCAAATTAGAAATTAATCAATAGTTAAGATCATTTTTGCTTGATCCTCGTCTTCTTCTAGAAGTTACACCGACAGTTAGATTAATACCCGTTAATTATTTTATTTTCCTAAGTTTAGACTTAGGGTTCCATTAAAAATAATTAATTATTCTAATAAAACTGTCTCCAGGTGGAATTTCCCAAAAGACTTTATAGGTTCTTTGGAATACATGTGCCCAGACCTCCCTGCAAAATTTGAGACTTAGAGCACATTCGATGCTACCAAAAATCAACACTCCCTCTTCGCGAGGAATGTGCTCTAGCAATGCTTCCTATTGAAGCATCACACTGACTTCATAATATCGTCCTCTGCACTATTGATGTTTGACATGTTATCCATAAGCTACTGCACAAACGTTGCATTTGTACTACTGCTGACCCTACCACTGTCAACACTGCATCCGTACTGCAACTCCCTCTGAATTTCTGTATCCGTGTTGCTGTTGGCACTACCACTGCCAACTTCCTCTGCACTGCAAATTGTTGTTGCTACTGCATCAACGACGGAAAAACATCCCAAATTACTGAACAAGTGTTCAGAATAGATCCATCTCAATGCTGAAGATCTTACTGTTGCTAGTCCCACGATATCCCTCTGAAGCCGTTGCGTTGTTATTGTTGCTCCTGCACTGTGCATCCCTGCACTATTGCACCTCTGCTCTACGCTACTCAAACTTAGCGTTCTAGCCACTGCAACTGTCACTCCAACACTCCTCTGCACCATCTGACACTTCGTCCATCTTGCGACTACTGATCTGGGCTCCTGTAGCAAGGTATTGATTCCAGAGGTAGGTCCCTCAAGGATCCTACCCATCTATAGCTCTTTCGAACTACAGCTCCAAATCATCCCACCTCCCTCTTGGAGATATCTCGGCTGTCATGGCGAACTCCTCCTCGATCTTCGCGGGTGCAGCCTTCGGATTGTACTTCTCATCTTTGTCCTTTTTCCTAAGAGGACATTGTGTTGCATAGTGACACATTTCACCACACCTTAAGCATTTGATCTTCGAGACGTCCTTCTTCCGCCTCCGCTACTCTCGCTGCCCCTTCAATGGAAGGGTTGCATTCTCATCCTTCTTGGACTTCGACCCACTGCTGCTACTTCCGTCAAGTTTACACTTGACCAAGTCTCTCCTCAGCTCCTCTTGCTTCAGAGATGCACACATCTCATCCCGATTTGGCAAAGTAGCCCTGCCCAAGATACTCTAGACAAAGACTTGCCACTCATCTGAGATTGAGGGCCAATCTAACCAACTCAGAATCTTGAGGTGTTGACCCCACAGCTGATAACTCATCTCGAGTCTCCTAAAGCTTCAAGAGGAACGGATCTACGTGCTCCCCCTTCTGCATCTGTACAAATCTCAGTTTTTGCTCTAAGTACATCTTCCGCTGCTTGGAAGATCCCTGATACAGCATGGACAATGCATCCCACATCTCCTTAGCAGTCCCTCTGCTAGCGATTTGACAGACTACATGATCCTTCACTCCGTCAAGGATCATTCTCTTTACCTTCGCCATTTCTGCTCGGCACTTCTTTAGCGGATCCTTATCTATAGGCATAGCCACCACGTTGTCGACATATGTCTTGAGGGAATGCTCATCTAGAAGGAATGACATCCTTGCCTTCCAGATGACACAGTTGGATGATCTTTCCAATCTATCATAATCCCTCAACCCACTGGTTGCCATCTCTGCCACGAAAATTGTCGAACTGCTCCTCTCTTCCTTCTTACTGTTACTACTCATCCAATAAGAAAAAATGGACTTCTTGGCGGGAAGTCTACTAAGGAAAAATTCCCTCACTGTGCTTCTCTTCTCTTCTGACATATTTCTGCCTAGCAAAACGGCCTGCAAAAAAAACTGCGTCCCACCAGCTCTTCCTCACACTAAGGCTTCAGCGTTGCTCCCTCTGCCACAGCAATATTTCGATCTGGAAGCCCTTCTCTCCATCGACTCACTCAGAGAGAGACTGCCTCGAAATTCATCCCTTCGGCTAGGACTGTGCAAACCCCTTTGGGGATTCGAACTGCTGCCTCCTGCAGCGTTTTTGACCTCCTTCTCTGCTCAGCGTTGGGTTCTCGGGCACTGTTCTTCTTGTCTCACTTGCACTACTCTAATACCATGTGAAAATTCCTTAAACCCGGGAATTCCTACTGCACCACTGATGATATTTCTTCTACTTGTTAGATTTACATGAACAAGTTATTTGCAGTTTCCTACAGCAAACATCGAAATACATACACTGCAGCCTACACAAATTAAATAATATGTCGAAACAAGAAACTAAACAATAGAGAAATATACAGACAAATGACAGTTGTTTTTGGACAAATGTCCCCGAGAAAACCCAATGCGCGAAAACCAATGAGGCAAATCTGAGGGTTTTTATTATTATGCAGTAGTAAAATCTGAATACATCTCTGAACCCTTCCCGGCAATCCAATTACAGAGAATAATCCTGACAGAGAGATTTGTAAGAATACCTTACACTATCACTGGGAATCTTAGCTGATCCAACCCCAGAAAGATTGACCCCAGCGTCTCTCGTTGCCTCTGCGCTACCTCTGTGTAGTGTCTACATCATCCCAACGTCAAGCTCACTGGGGACAGCATCAATCCTTTGGCTGGTTGATTTGTTGCCCCGGTGATTTGAATTTTTCCTCCCAGTCTTACACCCTGACTCTCGGCTTCTGAAACTCGAATTCCCTCTGCAAATTTCATACTCCCTCTTGGCTTCTATGCTGCCTCTGTGTGGCTTTGCGTAAACCCTTCTAGCTCAGCGCTGCCACTGTTGAATCTCCTTCTTCCTTCTCTGCTGAGTATCCTCTGACTAGGAAAGATTTCCCTTCGGATACTATCCTTGCCCCTCAATGCAAAAGCCCACTTCGAATTTCTCTTCCGGCAGTTGCTCTTCTTCAGAAATTCGATCTTCTGAACTCTCTGTGTGTCTTCCAAATGACCCTCAAACCTCCTTAAATAATCATCTCATTGACATTCAATGACCCAGATTAGAAGCTAATCAATGGCTAAGATCATTTCTGCTCAATTCTCATCTTCTTCTAGAAGTTACACCTACAGTTAGATTAATACACATTAATTATTTTATTCAATGTTGCAGTTATCGTTATCAGGATATTATCGGCGAGGATAAAAAATCGAAAAAAAATAAGGAAAAAAAAATAATAATAAATAAATAAAATAAAATAAAATAAAGGGAAAATATCGGGAAAAAATCATAAAATACAAAAATGTTCATTTTTTTCAATTTTTTAATATCTAAAGCATATACAACATAAAATAAATACATTGACACATAAATATGATAAAAGAACTAATATATAAGATATGTAATATCATTTCTAGTGCTACATCACACATAACAGTGAATCATGTCTTGAATAGTAAGTCCAACTCCTAAGTCCTAACTCAGCCTCAAAATATCAACAAAAAATATAATAATGTATCTCATATCATGAGTTATAATGTCATATACAATGAAATGAACCAAATAACTAAAGTCTAATAATACTGATTCAGTTATTTCCTCTGCCCCTCTTGCGAGAAAATGCAATAGCTTTCCCTTTCCCTCTAGATGTAGATGTCGGTGGAGTTGGCAGTGGACTCTGCTGTGCTCTAGAAGCTGAAGAATTAGGAGCTATAGGAGGTAGACCACCTCCTCTTTTGGTGGTAGGGGTAGCCCGGGTAGGTGGTGTCACCTCCTCCTCCTGTTGCTCTGCCTCCTCCTCCTCCCCCCCCTCCACTACCTCCTGTTCTAACCAATCATCGGCAGACTCCATGAGAAGCCTCTCGGCCTCAACCCTCCATGCAGCAGTGGTGTCAATCCCATCCAATGAGATGGCCTCCATATCAGGTATCCTCTCAAGTTGTCTCACCCACAATCGAAGATTGTAGTAGATGTAGACCATGTAATTAAGTCGCTAGGACTCCAACCTGTACAAAGATCATGAAATAATAATTATAAAAAAAAAAAAAAAAAATTAATAATAAAATAAATAAAAATAAAAATAAAAAAAAAAATAAAAAAAAAAAAAATTTAATGAATTCAAAAAATTATTTGGAAATTTGCAATATTTTAAGTTTTAAGTTTAACCTGTTGTGCTTCTTGTTGTGTATTTTTTCAAATATATTCCAGTTACGCTCACATCCTGAGGAGCTACATGTTTGGCTGAGGATTCAAATGGCAAAATTTTGCAAAAGGGGTACCCGGCACCATACATTCTCCACCATTCATCTACACCAAAATTACAAACAGAATTTTAAATAAACATAAGAAAAAAATGAAATTTGAAAGTTGAAGAAAAGTATGAAGTTACGAACTTGAAGAGACAATGAAATTTGAAATAAACTAAAAAATATCTGGCATTTTAGTCATCCTATCAGTCACAGCCATGTCAAAGCCAAATGTGCCACCTGTCATCCTATATGTCTCAATTTCTTTGGAGGATTTTGTACGTTCTATTGGAGATCGCACCATCCTCTGAACATAGGTTAAGAATCCATCCATGATCTCAGCATCAAATACAAACCCACATGGATAAGAAAATGTGAAGTTCAGGTAGATCCCTGCAGCATGAATGGGACAATGGAGTGTGTTGTTCCATCATTCATCAATCACTTCCCATAGGAGGAGTTGTCTCTGAAACCCCTCATCTCCCTTATCATCATAGTAGGCCCGAATGGATTCTTTGGCCCTGTCCATGGCCTCATACACATAGCCCATTGCAGGCTTCTCACCATCAATTAATCGAAAAACCTTTACCAAAGGTTCAGTAACGGTGCACACCTCCTGCACTCCCGCCCAGAAGTCTTCCTGGTATGAAACTAATCTGCATATGGCCTCTCCCTATGGTTTGCAGCTCATTGTCAAAACATGCCACTCCTCTAAAAGAAACATTCTCTTCACATCCCACATAGAATTCAAGAGGAATTGAAGAGATATGAAACTGATGGCAAACCGTGTAATGGCAGGGCACACCAACTCTTTGTTGTTGGTGAATTTTCTCATCAAGCTAAGCACAGATGTATGATTATATATAAATTTTGTAATGCTTTTTGATGACTCAACAATATCTTTGACAAAGGAAATTTTCCCTATGTCCTCCAACATCAAAACAATACAATGTGCAACACAAGGTGTCCAAAATAAAGTAGGATGTCTCTCCATAAGCATCATGCCAGCAGCAACATAATTTGCAGCATTGTTCGTTATGACTTGGACAACATGTTCTGCACCCACCTCCAAAATAAACACATCCAGCAAATCACATAAAGTTTTTGCATCTCTGATATGTGAAGATGCATCAATAGATTTCATAAACATTGTCCCCTTGGGACAACTAACCAAGAAGTTTATAAGGGTTCTCCCCTTTTGGTCGGTCTAACCATCTGACATTACAGTGCATCCTGTTTGTGCCCATGATGCCCTAAACTCCTCCAATCTTTTGGTGCAGTCAACCTTTTCATTTTGAAGAATCCAGCCTCTAAAGTCATCATAAGAAAGGATTTTGCACCCTGGGCCAACAGTTGCAATAGCATCAACAACAAGCTGGAAAAATGGATTATTCCTTGCAACGCTGAAAGGAATATCACTCCAAAGGAAAAATTTGGCCAGCAACTTGTCAGCTTGTTCTTTCTCAATTTTTTTAAGCATTGAAGTAATAGATGGTTGTGAACCAGGCGTGGTTCTAGGAACAAAAAATGATGAGGCAACTATCGGGTTGGTTGTAGATATTGATGTTGAAGTAGAACCAGTGCCACTTCCTTATTCACCTCAGCCTAACACCGTCTTTGCTAGTTGTTTCTTCATTTCTGCTTTGGCCTCTCTATTGTGCTCTAAATTTTCCAATGATCTCATGGCTCTTCGGATGATTTCCATATTTGTATTTGAACAAAGCCCTACATCAAATTCAGGGGTTTGTGCAAGGTGATACTTCAATCTATAAACCCCCCCGACATATGTTGCCCACACAACTTGCAAGACGAGTTTATTATATGAAATCCTCCATCAGGATCACCAAATTCCCACAGAGGGTCCAATTTCCTTGGCATGTTTGTAACTTGGTTGAACTCTTGACTCTTGAGTTTTAAATTTGTAAGATGAAGTTTGAAATTTGAAGTTGAATGGTGAACCTATGGTAAAATAAGGATTGCAAGTTACAAAAGTTAAAAAAATTACATACATGAGTAACATGACAAAACACATTGAATTTTTTACAATTTAACAAACAAAAACACCATCAAATCAACTCAAAAATATTTGATAAACCAATGGGTTATCCAAACCCAACCAAAAACAAAACAAAACACATAAATTTGGTGCCCATACCACTTTGCCGGAAAAAATTGATCCTCTCCTCCTCAGCTCTCAATCCACCGGGGGTTTTGAGTCGTTTTCTCCTCCAATCAACGCCCAATCGACCAAGGTTTTTCTCCTAGGTCACTCCCAATCCACCGCTGTCGTTGTCTGATGAAATGAATAAAAAAATTCGTTTTTTGGTGTTTATAACCCACCCGTTGTCCTCCAGCCCGACGATAAAAACACATTGAATCGCAATGAAAATGAAATTATTGCGATTTTTTCAAACATAGAATAAATAAACAAAAAATAAATAAATTGCGCGTAAAAATCGGTCGATTTTATCGTTGTTTTGAAAAAATCGCGATATAATGATAAAATGGCAATTTTATCGCGATTTTCGCATCACTGATTTTATTTTTCTAAGTTTAGACTTAAGGTCACATTAAAATTAATTAATTATTTTAATAAAATTGTCTTAGAGTGGAATTTCCCAAAATGCTTTTCGGGTTCTTTGGAATACATGTGCCCAAGCCTCCCTGCGAAATTTGAGACTTGGAGCACATTTGATGCTACCATAAATCAACACCCTTCTAGGTGTAGGGTGGCTAATTTGATAGTGTCAGCCTCTACCACCAGGTTCAACTGGAAGTAAGTGTCAATTTTTTGAACCCATGCTCTTGATGTGCACCTAGGGGAACCATCAAAATTCGAGAGAGTCAATTCCCAACTGTATGTTGCAACTCCATGTTTTGTGTGGATGACCTGATAAAGCCCTTGTTTATGTTGTTTCCATTGTGATGCCAAAACTCATTAAAAGATATCGCAGCTTAGAAATCACCCCCGATCAACTGATGCTCCCAAAAGTAAGCATCTAATGGTAAATCATCCTGATTTTCCTGACCCATTGTACTTGCAGCCAAGAATCTGGGCATAGTGTACCAAGGTAGCATAATGTAGATGTGTGGATGATTTTGTGGGCTAGTCACGGGTATAATTTGGGGTGTACCTACCCTATCCACAGCGTTTAACTCTCAATTACTACCCCTGTTATCCTATGGCTAACCATTGTGGGGAATTTGTTGCCTCAACGTACCCACTATATACTTTTGGCCACGCACTATCTCCATTTGGTCTTTTGCCAAATCGTTTTGGGCTTTTAGAAGGCTTTGAAATGCTATCTCATCCTTGTTCTGACTCCCGATGTGTCTGATACCTGTATCTTCTTGTGTGACCAAATCCCCTTCTCTGTGCCTGGGGGACTATGGTTCTAGATCAGTTTGTACTCCCCTTTCCCTACTCCTATATCTTTGTTGCCTAAATGTCACATTTTGTCTATCTTCAGGGGTCATATGCACTACTCAAGAAGCCCAACCTGCTGACCATGCCCCCACAGCTGGCCAGGAACATGCTTTGATACCACTGTAATATTCTCTTAAAAATATTACTAGTGATAACAGGAATTATGAAATTCTTCAACAAAATAAATATGTTAACAACTAGTAGGAGAAAATACTAAATGCTACAGCCATAAGTAAAAATTCATTCCATCAATGAAATAATGAGGCAAATCTAAGTTGCACAAAACACCGAAACGTTTCGGAGTTTCCGAAATGGGTACATTTAGAAACGTCACATCCCAAAAATGAAAACGTCGGCCGAAACATCATATATGTATATATAAAAATATATATAAATAAATATGTGAAGAACACATTATCTTGCAAGAAAAAAGGGAATAAGACCCATAGATGGCAATTTAAAAGGAAAAACAAGTCTATATTAACTCTAATAGATGATTACATGATGGTCGAGTTTCAGCCAAGTTTCGGAGTTTTGGGTACGGGTACGGCTCGAAACGCACGGGTTCTTTGAAGTTTCGTGCAACATAGGTTCAGACTGTCGAGAGGCTAACTGACTGTTGGAACTGCGCAATGGACAGTCCACCCTGGCCTGCTGAGGATTGAAATTGCGCAATGCGCAATTTCAGTCAGCGGTGACATGCATCCAGCAAACTGCATTGCACAGTTTCTGGGGCCAGCAAAACACTGCCTCCAAGAATTGCGCAATGCAAGCCTGGAGGTCAGTTTTGGGCCAAAATTGCGCAAATTCTGGAGAGAAGGCAGAGCTTCCACTTCTGGAAATGCGCAGTGCTAGCCGGGCAAGGCACAGTCCAGGCCAAGGCAGCCTAGACCGGCTGACGGGTGATTGAAAACATGAAAAATCTAAATGCATGATGAGATGAGTGCAAACAAGAGTGAATGATTATGCATGCAAACAGTAAGTGTAGGATTCAGAAAATGGGATAATGCATGTGTGTGAAGCGGGCTGCCACGACAGCGACCGTCGATGCAAAAACAGTGTCATGCATGCGACATTAGTGAGATGCGAACAAAAACTGAAACAGTGCTTCTACAAGCTAACATACATCAAAACGACAGCAAGCACTCGCTGAAATCAAACAGACAACACTCACACAAGCCGAAACACAAAAAGCGACAAAAACTCAGTGCAAGACATGCAAAGCGGGCTTACCCCAAAACAGTTGAGCTAAATGTGCCGCCGAATCCTAGATGCAATGTGGGATGTCAGAGTTGCAAGATCGATGTGAGGAATGAGCTTTGCGGCGTCTGGTTCATAAGTTTTGATTCAATCCAGGTTATGACGTGCATACCACAAATCTACGAAAAGAGACACTTGGTGGGAGGTTTCTAAAATGAGCATTGCATGTAACCTTCAGCTACCAAACATAGATCCCTAAATCAAGGGATGCCTTGGCAAAAGCAGTGCATGCATGCAAATCAGTTTTGCTTAGTCCCGGAGGGAACCGGTCAACTTGAAGGCACATGCATCGGTCTGCGAGCCTAGGATAAAAATTTGCGCAGTTCCTGGGCTGATAAGAGAGCGTTGTCCCAAAGGGATTGCACAATTTCTGGGCTGAGCAGCTGTCTTGGGTCAAATGCGCAATTTTCTCAAGGAGGCCTGTCTGACTGCATTGCGCAATTTCTGAGCCTAGCAGGCTGCCTCGCTGATTTGCGCAATTTCTGCTAGTTGTTGGGCTAGCTTTCCTAGAGGGGTTGCGCAATTTCTGGGAGCAGCAAGTGACTGTTGCCCAGAATTACGCAATTTCTAGGCTGAGCAGCTGTCTTGGGATGAATTGCGCAATTTTTTAGAGGAAGACTATCAGGAATAATCGTACAATTCTGGAGCCCAGTTGGGTGTCCAGCTGAGTTTGCGCAATTTCTGGAGGTAAGGCTAGTTCCCCTCCAGAATTGCGCAATTCCCAGAGGGAGTTGCTCAACCAGCAACTGACACTAAGTCTGGAAAGCAGCGTGTGAAGGAGGTGGAACAAACTTGCATTTACACGCTGACAAGACTTTATGAAACTGCTGAAGCCTATGTGCTTGACAATGCAAGACATGTTGTTGATAGTTGGTAGGAAGGCTCCAAAACGAAGCTAAAGCAAAACTTTGGAGGGTGCTTGTAGCCGCTACAACAGGATGTAAAACCAAACCATAGTTAACCAATCTCACTACCAAACCAAAATCTGCATCTATATGTCAGATAATACCTTATCTAAAGCAACATCTTCACTAGCGGCAAGGTCTTCTACATGTAAACTGGAACTTCTACATACAATTACAAGGCAATTCATGATTCTTGGGCTCTAACAAATCCCAATGATGAAGGAACTCTTTATGACCTCATAAAACAGATGCATTTAATGTTTGGTGTTGCCTGCTGGAATCTTGCAGAAACATTTTGTACAATTTCTGCAAATATATGCAATTACTCTAAAATGTGGATATAGTTACTTAAAACAGAAGGCAACTTTCCTTGGCAGTGAAAATGCATTTTTTGCTAAAATTTGGTTATGACTAGCAAATCCCAATGATGAAGGAACTCTTTATGACCTGATAAAACAGATGCATTTAAAGTTTGGTGTTGCCTGCTGGAATCTTGCAGAAACTTTTCGTACAATTTCTGCAAATATGTGCAATTACTCTAAAATGTGGATATAGTTACTTAAAACAGAAGGCAACTTTCCTCGACAGTGAAAATGCAATTTTTGCTCAAATTTGGTTATGACTTCGATCACGAACATTAAAATTATATGCAAACATTTTATCCTTCCATTATTTGTGTTTTCTTTAGTTTTCCAACACTAAAATATCCGTAAATTCATAGGAAGTCAAAAACAACGAAGTTGCTTAGTATAGTGACTAAAGCTTCTCAAAATACAGCTTTTTCAACCTATCTGTCGATTTCTTAGCCCAAGTAAGGTAAACCATGGAATCCATCCATATATTGTACAGCAAACTCAATGCCGACTTTAGTAAATTCAGAACTGTACTTCAATTCTAACATCAGATTGGTGTTTAAAAATCATTTCCAACTGTATACTTTACTAACATAAGGCAAGTAGGGAGTCCTTGCCTGAAATCTCAACTTCGCATGTTTAAAAATAGATTGCAAAGATTATATAACAGCACCATCACAATTGCATGTTAATGCAACCATGTTATTCTGCAAAAATAATGCAATAAAAGCAACTGTCTTCGCAAAAACCAATTTTTGAAGCTTGATCATCTCAGTTAATCAGCACATTTTATCCATCAAATTCAACAACTTATTTTCAGGTCAAATTTGCATTAAAAAACAGCAATATTTTGTGCACACTCGAAGCAGTTGGACACAAAGTTAAATAGCTTGAAGAATTACAATGAGAGACACTTATCAAATTTTCACATCAAGGACAAGAAAAGTAGTTTCTACAATTCAGATGTAAGACTAGAAAATACATTTTGTGTATAAAGATTATAGGTACACTTACCAGATCAAGTCCAGCATCCTCAGCCATTTGAATGGATTTGCTTGTGCTTACTATACCAACCTATTTGGAGAAGCATGTCACCAGTGTCAAGAATGAGAGAAAAATTTTGATGATGCAACAAACCCCACAATGGCTACAAACATCTTTATGTCCCTAGTGGCAAATATTATGGTGGAAAACATGGACATGCTTCTGTATACAAGAAGAAAAATACCATCTTTTTTTCCGCGTCTATAAGCCTCACGGATGATGACCTGTTGGCATTCAAATCTCAAGGTCAGATTTCGGCCCATGATACATTATTCTAAACAAAAAAGATAGGCTATACTTGGTTTCTATAATGATGCGAGGAAATTTCACAATGATGGGAATTGTATGGATGATCGGTGCATTCTTTTAGGAGCAGGGGCATGCATGGATAGATGATTCTTAAGCAATCAAGTGGGAGCAAGCCAAATAATGTCGTGAGACTCGAGAGAGCAATACACCATACATCCGTGTTGCACTACTAACCATCAACATGGAAATTGAGAAAATGATGGACCACGCAAAAGTTAAAACGCACAATTTGCATTATATGTGATCCTTATAAATGGTAGATACAAGTATTTAGAAGACGTTAAGCTGACTGTAGATACAATTTTTTAGGACTTGATTATGCAGTGTGCTAACTTGTAGAATGAGGTACATGTATTACTATGCTCTTTTCCTGAGCCAAGTCTCATGCCGTAGTCTTATCCTACCAAACCCTGCCAGTGAGTACCACCTCACAATACAAATATGAGCATTAATCATCTTGGGAGACTTATTTCACTTCCAACAATTATTCCCTTTATAACATGGTACATGCCTATTCATATTTGTCAGCACAACAGTGAATTCTGGAATTTGCATGAAAGATCTAATTCCTAGTAAACTTTTTGGACTACAAGAAAATGCAACTTCTGAAACTAACAAGTTTACCACAATTAAACCAAAAGCAATAAGCATCTCCCTATTTGCAACAAGGTGATCCACAATGCACATAGTCTCACACTAACAAAAGATTCCTCAACAAGTTAACTCATCCTTGATCATGTAATGAATATAAAATATATAAATAAACATTACATTGTAATGAATAATAACAATAAACTGAGGAACATGACCTAGCCAAGTGACACAATCTTTCACCTTCGTGACTGGTCAATGCACATTGCATATAAGTATACCATCACAAGGCATTGTATCAACCATATAATTATTCATCCTATATGGACTTCAACTATCTTTCATTACTATGCTGGATATTTTTTAAATTTGCATACATGAACTATTATTCATTGCATAATGTAATGAACAATAGTTCATATACTATCACAAAGCATTATATCAATCATCTCATTCAATCATTTATAAGATATATAGTATTTATCCTATTTATGCTCTTTTCCTGTACCAAGTCTCATGGAGTAGTCTTATCTTACTGGACCTTGCCAGTGAGTATCACCTGTTAAGAAACCAGCTCACAAAAAGATAGAAAAGATAGATCAACGACTTCAGAATCAGCCTCTTCGAGGGGACAACCTCCTTTACATTATACAAATGAACAATTCTTGGATGATACAAATGACAAAACCTCATTTCTATATATAGGAGTCTAAGGGGTCACAATATAATCAAAGTCGACATAACAATAATAATATAAGGGCACAACAGTAACAATAGTGGGCTTCTATGGGGCACAATAATAAAAATATGGGGACAATAGGGGCACAAAAATATTAATAAGGGCTACAATGACAATAGTATTGGGGGAATCACTAGTATTATAGGGACCTAACATGCCCCTCTCCTTCAAAAAGTGTTGTCCTCGATGCTTTAGTAGTTCTGGAATCCAAATCAAAACTTTATTATATTCACCGTTGGAAATTTGCATACAAAGGAGGGTTTAGAACCTAAAACCCTTCTCTGAAATATCAAAGGTTCTTCTTTGTAAAACTAATAACTAACCCAACAATTCGTGGCCCTTTGCTACAGCAATTTCAGCCCTCAAAAATTAGAGCTTGGCCCTTCCTTGTCATAGCAAACGTAATTTGATTGAAGCAATGAATTGAACCTCTAAAGAGTAGCAAACTTAGCTTCCTCTGACAGTGAAATCACACCTCTAAAATCAAAGATGACTCCGTGCTCCTATAACAACTAACTCGGCCTTCTTGTAGCAATTTCTTGGACTGGATAATAGTTCTTTTTGCACAAGAGATTTGGCCTTCTCAAGCTTGAGTTACACCATGAATTCAGCGTCTAAACAGAAATATTCCCCTCAATGCATCTCAGCCTACAGAAGAAGTAACTTGGTCCTTGTAAACAACTTGGCCCTCTAAATGGAATTTGGCCACCACATGGAAATAAATTCATCCTCCACAAATGATAAACTCAGCCTCCACAAAGATGAACTTAGCCTCCAGTCATTGAATTTGGCATCCACAAACAAAGCTCAGCTCCCACAATAGAATTCGGCCACCTTTGCTAGAAATTTTGATCTAGAGAAGGAGGATTTGTTGAGGGTTCAGTCTTGTCCTTGTAACCCTCGAATTCTTTTCTGAAGATGATCATGCAATAATCAAAGTTCATAAAATTAACCCTTCAACCAAGGGTTTCTCCTTCAGAAATTTGCTCCAAACACCTACAATTTTCACAAATGGAAGATCTGAAGTAATCGTCCCAAAGAGCCAACTAAGGCATCACTCTAGGTCCACTGAAATCAGCTGAAATGTTCCGCTTGACACCCTTGCACTATGACTCACTTGAGCCAAATCGATTTTCAGAGAAATGAGGAATAGAATAGGATGGCTGAGAAGTAACCTCCTCAACCCTTTTAAAGATTCCTTGGGATCTTCCTCCAATCTTCTAGAAGCACCTTTATTATTATTTTAATGGATAAAGTCACTAAGTGAGTTTTTCTTATTTTCTCTCAGCGACTTTTGCCCATTTTATTTATTGATATTATAAAGTAGAGTTAGGCCAAATTTCTTTGTGCCCTTAACAATTTCCCTTTTGTAGCCTAAAGGAGACAAGTTAGGCTAGTAGGAAAACAACTCCATGCTCAAGTGATTGGGGAAATCACAGGTGTGTTATGTTATTGCAAAGGTCATATACCTAGAGCACACTCCCCCTTTAGTCATAAGCCCGGATCTAGTGTTTTGATATTTCTATGGTGGGTGTATTTGTTAAAATTGATCGGAAAATCCACAATAGACATCTTTATCGTGTCAATGTTTCAAATCGCAAACCAAATCCATAATCGAGACAAAGAACGAATGAGAGAAGACAACAGACAATAAATAGGCAATATGCATAGAACCCTAGAGAACTACCCATAGCTGAGAATGTGGTTTTCTAGGTTTCTCTGCACATTGAATATTTATAGTCAAGTTACCCTCTTCTCCCATTTGCTCTTTGTCCTGATGGTGGATCTGGCTTGTGATCTAAACATTGACAATATGTAATATCCCGTTTCAGAGATATTCTCCAAAACCCCAGTAAACTCCAACCAAATACGTACAAATGATATAATAACCGGGAATAAAATAACAGTGGTGCAATATATAATTATGTAAACATGAAATATAATCAGATACTCAAGAAATGCAGCGAGAAATGCTAAGCCATTTTATTATACTGAGTAATAGAATGAGTACAGGAGGTGATCAGAAAGATGGCACCTCAACTTGCACAAGGCAAGTGAAAAAATACACTCAAAATAGCAAGGAATGGCCTCTCCCGGAACTGCATCCAAGTTGTTGGGAAACTGTCGTGCTGCTGCTGCTGAAAATCAAATGAGGATTTGGGGTTGTTCCCCTCCTCAGAAAAAGCTGAAACTATGGAATCGGACTCTACTCAAGAAACCCAGAAAAGCCCAGAAAGTTTTTCTGAAATGGCCGACCCCCGAAAATCACCCCTTTGGGGTTATGCGCAGTCCCTCAATGCTCTGCGCTACCACTAAATGAAACCCTCCGGAAATCTGCCTGAAATCCCTGCCAAAACTTTCCAATACGCAAGAGCTGATCCCCTGCTCTATCTCTCAGCACAAATCCTCCTGCAAACCCTCAACCCAGCCTCCTGCCAAAAGAACTGCGTCCCTCTCTCAGTGTTGCGCAGTCCTCCAAAACGATGATGAAATTGTTGTTGAAATGCTGATAAAACTACTGTTGAAATGCCAATGGAAATACCTTGCCCGAGCAGGCACTCGAAGTCCCCAGGGGCTAAGGGTGAGATCTCCCAACGGAGACACTCAATGCACTAAACAGTGCTGCAGACTAGCTAAACAGCCAGCGTGCTCTAAGTTGAAATGACTATCACAAATGCTCATAACTGAATGATTAAAATGAGGGGGATCCTCTCTCTTTTATAGCCTTTGCCTCTCACAATCCCAAGGCTCACCTCCTCCTGCGTGATTCCCCTCTTGCCATGTGTTTTTTCCCTCCTCCGCAGTCCCTCCATGTGTCTAAGTGGGCTCCATTTCTGCGTCCCCCTTTGGCCCCCTTGGCTCCCCTTTAAGTCACAATGTTGTGCTACTAGGAAGTGACTTTTTATTCTAAAAGTGAGTTATGTCCCCCGTCCTCACTTTTTATTTATAAATAACTATAAAAGGCAAAAATTGAACAAAATCGAATATTCCAATTAGCCATGGCTAATTAGGAATATTACACAATATAAAGATGACTATTATGAATTTTTCGAGCAAATCTGATAAGCATGGATTTATGTATGTATGTCACATTTTGGTTTAGGTGATGAGTTCCCTAGTACTTTAGGTTTTATTTGGCATGTAGTTGGCATATATATTATAGATATCATTAAATACACCCTCATGTGGAGTGTTCCCCCTTGCTACATATTTATAGGCATTTACATTGATGGAGGGATATACCATGTGAGTACTTAGCCTTCTTGAGGGCTTTCACACTTGCTTTTTGGTTTATCTGGGGATGACCCACCATCTTAAGTGGAGCACTCACCCTCTCAGCACACATGTTAAAGCACATAGTT
The DNA here is from genome assembly GCA_000404065.3 of Pinus taeda. Classification (NCBI taxonomy): domain Eukaryota; kingdom Viridiplantae; phylum Streptophyta; class Pinopsida; order Pinales; family Pinaceae; genus Pinus; species Pinus taeda. The sequence goes on along the minus strand of APFE030232057.1, from coordinate 91,669 downwards.
TATTTTATAAATATCCTGCTTGAGTTGATGGGTTAGTCCCTCTCTTCATGAGGTTGTTTGCTTCAATGCATGTTGATCTATGATGATGTTGAAGTTTTTGACTCCTCCATCAAATTTCCTTGAAATTGCAACAACTAGAATTTATTCTCCTAGTTGATTAGTAGTTTATTTGTTATACAGCAAATAATGAATAAATCACACTGCAATTCTTCACAAATAAAATATGTTGCGGAAGTAAAATTAGGAACTGAGAAATAGATGCACACACATAAAAATCGACACAATATTTTTGGACTAATAGTCCCCGGAAAAACCCTAAAGGGAAAACCGGTGCAGTAGATGAGCATTCATTTTTATTATTATGCGGCAAATATGGGGAGTACAATAATCTGGATGCCCAACTTGCAATCCTCAGGCAAATGTCTAGCCAAAATATCTGGGAGATCATTTTCTCCCTCTGCAAATCAACTTGGCCTTCACTGGCCAGCTCGCACCCCTCTCTGGCTGCTCACAATATTGGTCTGGTGCAAATTGTACAACCCTAAATCTGCCTCCAACTAGGTTGTCTAGCCTCCCTCTAGTAAAATTTTTGCTTTGTCTTCTGGACTCAAATATGACCTTGAGCAACTAAAACAAACCCTTCCTAGCAACTCACTCTAATGGACTGGCTAACTCGCATTGCATAGATGGCTCTTTCTACATAAGATTTCAGCCTCCCGTTTCTTGCCTCTCCGGCACTGGAAAACTGCTGAGAAATTCTTTGGAATTCTCCTCCTGCTACTTCCTCACTCTGATGCTCTCTCTTTGGCTCGAATTCTTCCCTTGTTGAATCACTGCACACTGGGAAATTCGCACTGCCTTGCTCTCCCTCTTATGCCTTTCTCCATCCCATTAACTTGCTCTTATAATCTCTCGTTGAAGCATCAATGGCTAAGATCTAATCATGATCGACGGCTAAGATCGTCTTAGACTTGATCCAAGTCACTTTCCGAAAGTCTCTAGAGCATAAGTCGATCTCCTCAATTAATTCCCGTTAATTAATCAATTTTCCTAAGTTAGACTTAGGCATTTTTTAATTATTGGTTAATTAACTTAATTGAGTGGTCTTGAAACCTTTTCTGGGTTTTGGAGATCTCATCTTCCTTAGCCTTTTAACCACAAATCAAGACTAAAACACCTGTCTGATGCTACCAAAAATCTAACATCCTCATTCTATGGGATGTAATCATTGGCACTATTCTAAAGAGAAGGTTATTCCTTGGACTCTGGAGGCTACATTTGGACTATTTTTATTAATATTTTGATGGGATGTCCACCTTTGGGAACCACACATGCCACACTTCAGAAGTTTTACTTGGTCTTTGCATATTTGATCTTACCTCTTAGCCACAAATCAAGACTAGAACACCTATCCAATGCTACCAAAATCTAACATCCTCATTCTATGGGATGTAATCATTGGCACTATGCTAAAGAGATGGTTATTCCTTGGAGACTACACTATTTTTATTAATATTTTGATGGGATGTCCACCTTTGGGAACCACACATGCCACACTTGAGAAGTTTTACTTGGTCTTTGCATATTTGATCTTGCATCTTTGATGGTACAACCACCTTGGGAGTTCACCCACCACTTTGAGGAGGTCATTGGCTAATTTTGAGGATCTAGTTGGTGGATCAATTTTCTTTTATGAGATATAGGAGGTCATTAAAGATGAAGACTTGATCTTGTGCCCACTTTGATGGAGACATCCTACCTTCATGGAGCATTCTTTGCGAGAATTTGCTTATGTGGCATAACCACTCTCCATTTATGTATTGTTGACCTCATCCATCTTAGTTCGTTAGTGGGTATTGGTTATTTATGCTTTCCTATGTTAGGTCTAGGTTTTTAGCCAAAGGTATTGTTATTTTATTGGAGTTGTTGAAACTAAAACTCTATATAAGAGGCTCCTCCCTTAGTTATTTGTTACTGTTATTGTTGATTGTATACTCCTGAGAGAGCTATTAATGAAGATTTAAGCACAGAGGATTTGGAGATTTCTTAGAGACTTTCTTATGTATGTGTCGTAAGGATTTCTGGAGTTCCAAGCTCAGATCCAGTGTTGATCTATTTTCATGGAAGACTTCGTTACTTGGTCCATGGATTAGCACACCTAATACATTGAAGGAAATTGGTGTGGTCTTATCCTCTTCTTTCCTTGTTTATTTTAATAATGATATAGTTATTTGTATCTTATATCTTAGAAATGGTTTTAGAATTTTATTTCTAAATCTAGAGTACAACGTTTAACTAGTTTAAGGTGCATCTCTTTGAGAGCCCTTCCTTGTGAATTGTCTGCATTTATTTCCAACATTATTAGGGAAGCTTATAGCATGCTTTGTACAGCTTTTCCTGCTCTAATAGCATAAGAAAATAGCCCTCTTAGATTGTTTTCATGATTCCATTGGCCCTAGGTTTTATTTGGCACTAATCTCTCCCTTCAACCACCACTTAAAACCAAAAAAAAAAACTGTTATAAGAAATCTAGAAATCAATTTCTGAATATCATAAATCAGATTTCATTTAAGTTTAACTAGGTTACATATATCTAAATATTTCATGTTAGACTTGAGTTATTTGATCACAAATATGGAATTTTACTTTAATCAATTCTTAAATCATATTTGTCATTAACCTAAATTGTTCTTCGTAGGAGCGTAGCTCAAGTGGTATGGCGCATGTTTGTGTTCCCAGCCGTTTCGAGTCCAAATCTCCGGAAACACGATATAATTTGGAATATTGTGTTCTACTTGGTGAAATATAAGCAATTGTATTATGAGGTTACCAATTCCACTGGGTGGACCAACTAACCATTGTGTTCAAAAAAAAAAACCATAAATTGTTCTTCGTCTTATTTATTAGTCACTTGCCTTACAAGTTGCCAATTTGCTATTAATTTCATATCTCGAAATAAGCTTAACAAGTGGTTTTCACCACTTATTCAAATCTGGGAATTGCCTTCATTTACGCCATAAAAGCTTAGATTTGATTTCTAGATTCAAAGTGCATGTGAATTATTATCTTTCATTGGATCTAATTGGTTTATGTTTCAATTCAACTATTGCTGGAATTTACATGCATGGACCATCGCATTAATACATCATTCACATTCTAAATTCTTTAACTTCACAAGTCTTATATTTATTTAGAATCGATTTAGTTTATGTGTTCATATTTCTAAGTGTAAATCTGAATATCACATCGCATTCATAGTTATAGATCAGATTGACATATTTTTCTAGAGTTTCTTTCATCATTCAATATATAGGGATCTCCCCCTTCGTTGTAACAGAGACAGCCAATTGTGAGAAGGCAATTGTGCTAAGGTGACAATGGCAGTTTTCCTAGGCTTACCTCAAGGTTGCATCCATGGATTGGGACTTCTTGGACTTAGATGCAAGTTGAAGAGGTAACAACGCCCAAATATTTTGATTCAAATGTGTTGACTGTGCTGGACCCGCCAACATGTCAAGGGATCTCCCCGGTAAGAAGTCCCAACTAGACCTCAAACCGTCTGGTGTAAGAGTCCCAGCAGTGGGTCGTACGGTATCGCCTTGACCGCGGTTTTGCACAAAGGCAAGTAAGATGTCCCTGTTGGTAGCAAGGGTGTGACATATGTAGCAAGTCAAGGAAGGTGCATGAGCGGTTCTAACACACTGAGGGTGAGGTGAGTGCGCCCCTTGGAAACCTGTGAAAGCACAGAGTTAAGATGGGAACACACGAGCAAAGCTGCATCACAACATGGAAGGCAAGTACTCTAGAAATCCAAAGTGATGGTTAAACCAACAGCACATTTCAATAGATTCATACCTACATATACAAAAAATAGCTACACATGCATGCGTAAGCAAACAGATAGATATATCATTTAGAGTAAACAAGATAGCTGAAATACAATATGACATATGCATGAAACGTATTGGCTTTGTTATATTAAGAAGTGAAAGTCTCAGTCATACATTACAACCATGACCAACCACTAGTTCCGACAGCAAAACCTTATAGTGACTATAGCCTGCTCCTCCAAAGAGATATACTAGCTCTGCACAGTGGAGAAGCCAAGGCTCGTTACAATACTCTCCAAGATTTCTCTAAGATACTCCTATTGAAAGATTGGCTGACCAAAAGCCTTTACAATGAGTTATGAGGTACTATAAATAGCAAAGGGTGGGGTGACCCTTGACATTCCCCTTTGTGACTGCTCATCTACCCTCATGACTCTTCAACTACTCTATGACTGTTACATTCAACTATCGACACTTGAACTTCCACTTGACAAGACGTTATATATAATCTGCACATGTACCCATGTGAGACAAAATGGCTTGAGCAAGCCATGCAAGACATCATTAACACTTGGACCGTTGTGGCGAGACCAACACTTCGACATCCTCATGATGGTCGACAGTGGTGAATTGATGCCAAGCTTGGTCGTCTGTGCGCTCAATGGTAACATCTTGCTGAAATCGAATCTTGCTTTCATTGCATCCTGGTATACTGATATGACTCCTCTATCCAACTCGTCTGATAATATGCGCATCATCGTCTTGAGTGCAGCTGGAGCAGCTACACACTGATGCATAGTATCTGTGTTGATCTCCAATTATGTGTTGGTGACCATGTGCATCAACTTGTCAAAAAACATGTTCAACTCCAGTCGGACTTGCTTCTTGTCTTTTCCTCGGTGAGTGTGCCAAATCATGGGGGATCGCATGCGTGTGCACCATGACATCCACACTCCTTAATACCCTTGCATGCGATCGACAGCACTACTCACCCTGTCTGCTCCATGTCGGCTGCTGATTGGATTTATAACCTATATGGGCGCAGTTTCATTAGTCTATGCATGTTGCGCCTCTTGCTATACCTGTTCCTGCTGCAACTCCTTCTCTAGTCTATGCAGCTCTTGTTCTTCCTTCACGTGATCCTCTTGTCGCGTTGTTGTCTCATAGCCTCAGTCTCCAAAACTGCTTTCATTATAAGTGGATCTGCTTGAACTTGCACTTTGCTTTGCCTGTACGCTGTCAACATCCTTCCTCTTGCATGTGTCGCATGCAAGTGTGCTACTTTTTGCTGCTGCTGATGGTGTTGCTCGTTGTGATGTCGCTGCCATTTTATCTTGATATCCTTGTCCATGAACAACTTGATGTCTTCATAGATAGGAAGCTCATAGACACTTGATCAACTGCATCCCCAGTTGTGTTCTGAATGGTGTCATCAACTCTGCTCTCTTGGAAGCCATTGTACCTGTGTTGCTGCTGAGAGTCAGACGAACACCTGCGATACCTGGAGACATAGCAACACTCATGACAAGCAATCTATCAGTCGAAAACCAAAACAAACTGGAGGACTGACATGCAACATACCTGTGTGGTTGTCTATGAAGATTGTGCATTTTCAACGGGAGGCTGGAGACTGACTGCCAAAACTGCGCAAGGCACAGTTCGAGCTATCGGGAGGTTGACTGTTAATTTTAGGTATGTTCTATGTTGAGAGCAATTTACTTCAATTTTTCACATTAACTCAATATCAATTCCAAATTAGCAATCACATTTAGCATGATAGTAAAATGCAGATAGAACATAAACATAAATCATAGAAGACAAGCCAAGACAAGAGGACACAAGATGTGGTGCTAGCATGAAACATGGAAAATTGGTGACAAGGTAAGTTCTTCCACTTGAAAAATCATATTTGAACTGGGAGCTTGTCACCAATAACCTTCTTTAAGCATGAAACATGGAAAATTGGGTGCACTCGGGAAGCTGCAGGAAGCTCCAATTTGTATGCCATAGTACCAATCTTTTGCAACACCTTGTACAGACCATAATACTTTGGTGATAATTTATTATCCTTCTCAACTTGCTTGAGGGACATTTGTTTATATGGTTGTAGTCGTAGAAATACCCAGTCACCTACATCAAAACTTCTTTCGATGGGATGTTGATCTGCGTGTTGTTTCATTCTATTCTGTGCCAAAGTTAGGTTATCCTTTAAGTTTTGTAGAACTTGTTGTTGATGCTCGATGTGATCTTCCACTATTTGAACCTTAGAATTTTCTCTTAAATATGATGTGATGGACGGTGGGTGATATCCATAAAGTGTCATAAATGGGGTCAATTTTGCTGCAGTATGGAAGGAAGTGTTATACTACCATTTAGCCAGAGGCAACCATTTGACCCATTGTGTCTCTTTATCAGATACAAAGGAATGAAGATATCCTTCCAAACATTTGTTTACTATCTTAGTTTTCCCATCAAATTGAGGATGATAAGATGAGCTATGAGCTAACTGAGTACCAAGACAAGAAATAATTATGTCCAAAAATTTCCAGTGAAAATGGGATCTCTGTCACTTACAATAATCTTTGGGTTTCCATGTAGTTTTTGAATTGTTTCCATAAATGCAGTAGAAACTGTACTGGCTTTCAATGGATGTGATAATGCACAAAAGTGTGCATACTTGGTAAGTCTATCAACTACCACCATGATGACACTCTTTCCCTTAGACTTGGGTAAACCTATGATAAAATCCATTGAAGCCTCCTCCCAACGTTGGCTTGGGATGGATAAAGGTTGTAATAGACCCAGGTCTTAATTGTTTCAACTTTGTTTTGTTGGAAAACCAAACATTCCGCCACAAACTTTTGAATATCCATTTTAAGGCCATCCGAAAAAAATTCCTTCTTAACCCTGTGGTAAATTTTTAAAAATCCTGAGTGCCCTCCTAAGGGAGAAGTGTGCAATTCCATAAGAATCTTTTGTTTGAGTTGCGAATTCTTACAGAGGTATAAGCAATCTTTGTACCATAACGAATCATTTTGCCATCTAAATGTATCAGATGTATTGGAATCTTGTTGTAACTTTCGAATAAGTTCCCACACTTCTTCATCATTCTTCCACTCCTCCCTTGCTTCATTTATCCAATCTGGTTGGATAATAGAAATGGCACACAACAACGCTTCCACATCCTCATCCTTTCTTGAGAGTGCATCTACCACCACATTTTGCTTCCCTT